>JAQFVV010000004.1:0-307500 GCA_028023455.1 Epiperipatus broadwayi | reverse complement strand
TGAAAAGAGCTCTTAAAGGGAGTGTAAAGTAAAGTTTGGAAACTGGCCAGATAGTTTAAGGTTCATTATAAAAATATATTACCCATTTCTTCTGGGGCTGGTTTCCTTAGTTTACACGTCCAGGTTGGTAAAACATAGGCAGCATTTGGTTGATTATTTGAACAGTATTTTAATGAATTTTCACAATTTTAGCAGCATGATTCATCCAGAAAAGATTCAGCAGCTTCATTGAAGATTTTTAGGGGACTTCAGGAACAATAGCCAGATTCCTGACATTTATCCCCTCACCATGATAGGAACACTATTTGAATTCATGACTTAAAATGCATAGAGTTTACTGCACTTCTCTACAACAAAAATGGCTTCCTTCTCCAAACTTTTCAGAGCTATATATACTGTATTTGATGCCTTTGGGCTAGCGCTTCTTTCATTATCAATGCCACAAAATCTACTAGTTGTTTTTAGATACATTCCCTTCGATAAGGCTTTCAAACTCATTAACTTGAATTCATTTTCTAATTAGAAAATGAATTCTTAAAATCAGAAAAATGATTTTAATTAGGAAATCCTTACATTTTAAATACTTATCTTTTTTTCTAATTAATAACTTTACCTATTGTTTTTGGAAAGGGAAAATCTGAAAGCTTATGGAAAGAATGTAGCTTTTAATCAATAAAACTTTAACAAATTATTTAAAAATAAAATCAAACATTCCCTACGCAATGAAACTTTTGAACAATTATATATATTTAAATATTTACAAATATATATGCACATTCCATGCAGTTGTTATATATATATAAATTTATGAATAATTCTATCATGAATTTATTAATAGCATTGATGAATTTAAACTCAAACTAATTAATTTTAATACGCATTTATGAAATAAGTTATTTTTTATGGAAATTAGCGTGAATTGAACGTATAAAGCCCTGTTGCATTGGAAATTTAAGGTTAGTACTAGGGTTTGAAGTGGGCTTATGGATAGATGTTATGAAGCCAGGATCAAACTCAGATCTGACTGCTTCACTATGAATTAAAAACTGACATTGCAAGCTAAAATTACATTATTTAGTAATATTATTTGTCTATGCCATTTTAAACAAAAAGTGAAACCACTTTTAGTTTATCATTCTACATTATATAAATGGCACAAATCAAATATAAAAATAGATAGTCTGATTTCAATTTTCAAAAGCAGTTTGTAATTGATAGTTTGCTTGATTACATTATACCTAAAATTTAACTAAAAAAGATCATGAAAAAATCTTTTTAACTACTTCCTATCTAGTTTGCTATTGATTCACTTGATTTAGGACATTTTGAAGCAATGTTTTGCTATCATTTTGCTTTTTTTTTTTTCTATTTTATGGTTATCTATAACAATAGTTTGCTGATTCATATTTTTGTGTAGAAATTGGAGCTAAAATTATTAGTTTAAAAACAATCTGATGATGTGAGTATCATATAGACTTCATGTAAATGTCCCAGAATTAAGAAAAACCAACAATTTCCTGGTTGGTTGTACCATAATAAAAAGAAACCAACAGTGTTACAGATTAGTAAATTATTTAGCCTCAGATTTTTTCAAGCTTGCTTTTTTTTTATCTTTTAGTACTTCAGAAAAATAATGTAATATTTAATAGTTTATTTACTTATTTAAGTTCATTTATGCAGCACATTTGGTAAAAGATTTATTTTAAATCAACATTATTAAAATTAGATTTTATTTGAAAATATTTTTTTAAGAAGACAAGATGTAAAACCTGTAGTTAAAGATGATGTGATGTGATGTGATGTATTATGGCTTCTCCTTAAACGAAGTCAAGAATATCTCAGCAATTATGCCCAGATAAACCTGTTAGCCACTTTATTTTACATTCCCCACTCTAAATTTACCCATAATCTGCTCTATCCCATTTCCACAACATAATTTTTGTCAACTCTATAACCTTTATATCTAAATCCCCCTTATCTTTTCCCAAACCCAGCATAAAAACCAATAATTCACTTTCTGTATAATCACTCTTTTCATATTTATTTTTCCACAACTTCATTATATGTACCCTTTCTGTTTTCAAACATTTACATTCAATTAACAAATGCCTAATATTTTCAATTCCTTCCTTACATAATTTACAAAATAAATCACCCATATTTTTCCATTTACATGTATATTCTTTTGTAGCTAAAGATCCCGTTTGAGCCTTAAACAATAAACTACTTTCCTTACTATTATCATAAATTAACTCACACCTAATATTCTGTTTATTTCTATATATATTTAAACTCTTTTTACTCTCCATACTATTTCTCCATCTCTCTAACTCCCTATTCTTTATTAATAAATTTATTCTTTTATCCCATCCTTACTACTATAACACTCAATAATCCTCTTAACACAATCATCCCATCTTTTGTACAAATATACTGATATAAATTCTTTATCCAAATCTTTTGCATAGCGCATTACCTTTCCCACCCATCTTGTTACCTGCCCTTTACTCATAACCCAATTAAATACTATTTTAGCTATTCTTTTATTATCCATAAACTGCAATCTACCAAACATTTTCATTTTACTTTTTGCATCTCTCATATGAAAACTTGACCATCCCATTTCTCCTTGAATTGCCTCCCTTGCTGTCCATACTTCTGCATCCAATGTATGTCTTCCTACTTCCCTTTGAGCTTTTTCTAAGTAATCTAATATCTTTTTACTAACATATAATGCATCATTACCATATGTTAACCCTGCTACTGCAACTCCTTTCCATATAATCCTAGCTACATCATATTTATTATATGAAAATACTGTTAATTTCTTTATCAATCCCTTTCTTTTCTTTGCTTCATTTATCAATTTTTTCTCCCATTCATCCAAATAATTTTTCTGATTACTTAAAATAATTCCCAAATAACTATATCTATTCACCACACTTAACTTAATATCTCCCAATAAAAATTCTACATCTTCTCTTTCCCCAGTATTAACCATCATTATATTTGATTTTTCTTCACTAAATTTAATCCCTATCTCTTTACCCACCCTTGCACATGTCCTCAACATAACTTCCATATCTTCTCTTTTTTTTGCACACAAAAATATATCATCTGCAAAAAAAAGACCTGACAAAATATATACTCCCTTACTACCTATTAATGGTATCTCTATCCCTCTTCCTAATCTTTCTATTGCTCTTTCCATTTCACTCAAATACAACACAAACAAAATATGTGACATAGGGCATCCTTGCCTTAGTCCCACACCATTTTTAACTTTAATTGATTCTATATTCTCTAATTGATATATATAATAATTATTTTCATATAATTTCTTAATAATATCTATTAAAGCTTCATCCATTTTTCCAAATTTGCTAAACTTATCCATAATCTATTTCTATTTACTCTATCATATGCCTTCTCTATATCTATAAAACTCATATATAATTGTTTACCTGCATTCCTACTCATATCCATAAGTTGTGTAACTACAAATAAACTATCTCCTATACGACTATCTAATCTAAAACCTCCTTGCATTTCCCCCACTACAATAGTGCCATCTAGTGCAAGCCATTGTAATCAATGAATGCTAAAAAGTCTTTCCATCAAAATTCCTATCTATTGCCTATTTATCCAATAGTCCTGTGCTAGTTTATAGCTTATGGTCTTCACCAATGTAAGTATAAGAAATAGTGGTCATGTAGTGTTTCCACAATAAAAAAAAACCTGTAGATGTGATAATGCAGAAATTGTTTTTATTTGCTAAAAAGAAAAGCTTCCATAAATGGTAATAAAGTTTTTTGTGAAATTTTAATAATAATAAGTACAATTTTAAATTCTAAAACATATTTGTACTCTTTTATGATATTTCAACCAAATTGTATCTCTATTTTAAAAATGGAATTCAAATAAGAAATATTTTGTTCAATACTTGATATGAATAGGCAATGGTTATGATCTAATATGAATAAGTCTTTGTTATCATTAGTGTTTACTTTACTAATTTATTTATCTATTTTGCAAAATTCAAATATTATCTTTTAGAATGTTTTCTATAGTAAGACTATATTTGTAATAAATAATGTAATGATTATCAATAGAATAAAGATTCAATTATAAAAATAGAATATGATTGAAACAACAACTAGATCTTATTTAAAAAATGGGAGGATTTACAAATAAACTTGTTAAAATTATTAATATTTCTATAAAAAAAGTTATTCAAAATTTAATTATTATATATATTTTTACAGGAGAGAGTCATTTCACTTGTATAAATATTTAAAATTATGAATTTCCAGTTTTCACGCATACAGGTATAATGTATTAATAATTTGATCACAATCCTTATATAATCTAGAATAATAAATTAAAAATAGTTTTACTTTTGGTTTAAAAGTGGGTCAAATGGATACTATTAATAGATGGTATAATTTTATTTGAGCCAATAAACATCACATGATCACCACCTCTTATGCTTGTGTATAACTGTTGTTAAAACAGGCAAAACTCACTATACGTATTGCCACAAACAGCAAGCTAGAGTAATCAATGGATGCCAGAAGGCTTGTGCATAAAATTTCCATCTAGTGCCTACTCATCCAATATCCCCAGACTAGTTTTGTAGTTAAGTGGAGATAAAAGGTGGCTGCTGGAGGGTTACATTAAATCTTAAGATCTATGTGCAGTGCTCTCAGATCCAAGACTCCTCACTGATGAAGGCCACAAGCCAGAAACTAGTCTGGGGATATTGGATGAGTAGACAGTAGATGAGGATTTTATGCACAAGCCTTCTGGAATCCATTGATTACTTTAGCTTGCTGTGTGTGGCAATACGTATAATGAATTTTGCTTGTTTTAATAATTGTATTTGCAATGCTACTTTCTAATTGGCAGTTTTTCTGATTACATCATAGTTGAAATTTATCTTTAAAGGTACATGGAAAATCCTATTAAATTATCAATATTTACATCCAAAAGTATATAAAAAGCTACTAATTATATTTATTTGACACCCTTTACTTAAAAATGTACTATATATATATATATATATATATATATATATACATTTATATATATATATATATATATATATATATATATATATATGAAAATAAAACTACTTTGAGTTATACCATGAGCACAAAAAATCCTGTTTAAAATTTTTTAAATCTCCAACAAAGGACTTCATCCAACAAAGCAGAAAATTTATTTACTGACTTAGATTGCCAATGTTTAGGTAAAATCACACTCATCTTTGTCAAAACTAAGATTGTAATGAAGAACTACTCTGTCTTACATATTAATGGATTGCAATTGATGTGAATTGAAGAACCTTCTTTAATATGTATCTTAGATAGTTTTCCAATCAGAATAATAGTGGATTAACATTTTTTTTTATATTTCCTTTTGTTTTAACAAGCAGCTGAATTTATTAAAAACAGTTTTAGAAGAAGAAAGAGATAAAAAACAAAAGTCTTCCATAAAAATACTCTGTATTTCATCATATTTATTTAAACTGTTTGACTTTTTTAAAAATTTAATCATATTTTTGCAAAGTAGCTAATATTTTAGTATTATCAAGGTCAGTGCTGTGGCCAATTTCTTTTAAAGTAAACAAAAGCAAAACTCTCCATACAGTAGTGCCACCCTGTGCTAACCAGAGTAATCAATAGATGCCAGAAGGCTTGTGCATAAAATCCCTATCTAGTGCCTACTCATCCAATATCTCCAGACTAGTTTTTGGCTTGTGGACATCATCAGTGAGGAGCCTTGGATCTGAGAGCACTGCACTTAGATCTTAGGATCTAATGCAACCCTCCATCATTAGATCCTAAGATCTAGGTGCAGTGCTCTCAGATCCAAGGCTCCTCACTGATGATGGCCACAAGCCAGAAACTAGTCTGGGTATATTGGATGAGTAGGCACTAGATAGGGATTTTATGCACAAGCCTTCTGGCATCTATTGATTACTCTGGTTAGCACAGGGTGGCACTACTGTATAGAGAGTTTTGCTTTTGTTTACAACAATTATGTGCTAGTATAAGATGATGATCATGTGATGTTTAGTAGTTTAACACCAATCCTGCCTAATATGATAGTGGTGGCTATGGTTGTTTAAGAGCCAAAGACACCAAAATCTATGGGAGCTGAATTGAGTTTAGACCCATATGACTATATAAGCTATTGAGCTTAGATTGAAAATATTTTTGTGTTTTCAATTTCATTCTCATAGTTTTGTAGTAAAGAAGAGTTAAAGGTGACTGCTGGAGGGTTGCATTAGATCCTAAGATCTAGGTGCAGTGCTCTCAGATCCAAGGCTTTTCACTGATGATGGCCACAAGCCAGAAACTAGTCTGGGGATATTAGATGAGTAGGCACTAGATAGGGATTTTATGCACAAGCCTTCTGGCATCTAATGATTACTCTGGTTAGCACAGGGTGGCACTACTGTATGGAAAGTTTTGCTTTTGTTTACAACAATTATGTGTTAGTATGAGATGGTGATCATGTGATGTTTTTTTAAAATATGAAATAAAAGTTGATATAATCATGTTTTGATTGAAAGCATTTTATGCTCTCTAACTCTGACACCAATATGTCTACTTCATTGCCCATATAGTTTCTTGGATACTGTGATCATGGAATTTTAGACACTTTGCTGTTTTAAAAGTATTTGATTTTTAAGCTTATGGAAAAAAATCATGATACTTTTGGAAAAAGTAGTCCTAATGTTGAAATTAGACAGTCAACTACTAGTATTATTAATGACTCTTAAGATAAAAACAACTCTAAAACCAGCTGAAGCATTTTCAACTTCACCATTTTTCTCTTCTCGGTATTAACATTATATAAAACTTTGTATATATATTTTTACTGTAACCATTAGATAGCAAAATATTTTTAGTTATTGCTATTTCTTGGGCAAGATAATTCTTATCAGAACATCTATATGCTCTTATTAAAAGTTTTTTTGCCACAGAAAATATATGATGAGAATCACAATTAAAATATTTACTTGTATACATGGGTTATCTATAAATGGATATTAACAAATAGCCATCAAATAGATGTATTAGTGTTAGAGTTGGGAAGCATAAAAATTCCTTTAATCAAAAGTTGATTACATCAGCTGTGACATCTCATTTTTTAGATATTGGGCATGCCTTTGATTTTTATAATAGTAAAACACTAGATGTTTTGGGAAAATATGATTTAAGAGATATCGGAGAGTTATTGAAATTTTAAAAAGACCAAACTGTTTAAATAAACATAATAAAGTACAGTGTATTTCAATCATATAGAAACCCATTATTTTATTTCTTCTAACTTCATTTTTAATAAATCAGTTTTTCTTCTAACTTCATTTTTAATAAATCAGTTGGCTGAAAACAAAAGAAAATACAAAAAAAAAATGTTAATTCACCTCCTATTCTAATTGGACAACGATCTAATATACATATTAATGAATGTTCTTTAATTCACACACATTTACTATCTGATTATCAACAGTCATTAGAGAATCACTCCTTTACCCAAATGCTGTATAGATTTTTACACTTGAGGAACATTCTCCTTTTCTAAACACAAGATAAGGACTTTTGAAAAGATAAATCCACTTTTTTTCCCTAAATATATATATAGGCAAATCTTAAGCATTTAGAAATGGAAGGTTATCCTCTTTAATAAATCATTTTTAATTCCATTCACTCTATTGTAATAAATAACATTTGTGAAATGTTTACAATTTACTGCACATTAGTATTGGATGTAATAATAAATATATATAACAAGTTATATATTTATCTAGCACTGTGTTTAATTTGTAAGTCATTAGTGAAACACAGTACAAACACCCGGTTAGATATCATCACTGGAAATATCCCTTTACACATGCTTAAAATTTGCCTAATATATATATTGTTAAAAGGAGGTTTCCTTAACAACAGTTTGAAATTGTTGATTGTTATTGATATTGGGATTATCTAAGTGTTGACTGGTTTTTAATGATATATATATATATATGCATATTGATAAAAAAAAATAAGGTGGATTCATTTTATCTTTTCAAAAGACTTTATCTTGTGTTTAGAAAGGGAGATTATTCATAGAGGGGTGATTTCTTAATGATTGTTACAAATTAAATACAGCACTAGATAAATAAATAAATTATACCTGATTATTACTTGAGGCACATCAGTTATTCATTACAACCTTAGTCTTGACAAAATCAATGTGATTTCACTGAAATATTGGCAATCTAATTCAACAAAGAAATTTTTTGCTTCAGTGGATGAAGATATTTTTGGAAATTTTAGAGATTTTAAACAGGATTCTTTGTGATGGATGGAATAATTTTCCTAAGCAGAAAACTAATACTTTCACGATCCAAAAAAGTTTTTATTTTCATCAAGTAACTGGGAAATTTTTCATTATAACATTTATACATGTGTGTGTGTGTGTGTTTGTAAATGTTAATAAATCTTCAACACAGAAATGACTTCTCTAATTTAATTTGTTTTATCTGAGCCTGCTTTCAATTCTTTAAAGCATTATATAACTGTTATTTATTATTTAATTTAGCACTGCATTAATTTATCTATTTAAATCATAGGTTGCATTAAATCCAAATAATATCATTATAATATAATAATTAATTGTCTGATTGAATTTTCACACTAAATGCATATTGATTTTGATAAAGATGTGCGCAGCATTGAAAGTTAGATTCGTTTATAATTTTGAAAAAAAAAATTATTTCCCAGCAATCATTTATTCTGAAAATTCAATCAGACAATTAATTATTATACCATGTTTTGCATTTGTAATGAACAATTCTTAATTTTTTCCCCCTATAACTATCATTTATTCAAAGAAAATTAAATACAGAGGGCGTACTAATAGCTCAAACATGCTCTTAATTAATAAGTGTAGTATAATATTGATTAGTAATTCTACATATATATACACCCGTGCGTGCATAATAGAATACCTCCAGTGCTTTAATATATATAACATTCAAGATTAAAACTCATAAAACTGTACTATAAATATTTTAAAATATTCTCTAACCTAACATAAGGCAATAATTAACAATAATATAGTGATCTTTTATTCTTCTCTTTTATTAATATAGACGTTTGCCTAAAACACTTTGGATAGAAAAAATGAATATTTAATTCAATCGTGCACTCTATTTAAATATGTTTCAACTTGATATCTTACAATAGTTGGCAAATCTGAGTTTTCTCAATTTAAACACTGGTAACAATCATTCAAACAAATGAAAATATGTACTAGAATACTTCCAGTGCTTTAATATATATATATATATAATATTAGAGATCAAGTCTCATAATACTGTATAATAAATATTTAAAATACTCTAGAACCAGCATAAAGCAATAATTAAGAAGAATGAAGTGGCCGTTTATTCACATGCCTTATTTAATAATATAAAAGCTTGCCTAAAACACTTTAGTTGGAAAGAATAAATATTTAAATCAATCATGCAATGTATCTAAATATGTTCAAATTGATTACATATTTCCATTTGTTTGAATCATTGTTGGCAATGTTTTAATTGAAAAAACTCTCTATCAATTTAAACCTTATTTAGATAAAATTTCATGATTGATGTAAATATTCATTTTTTCTAAACAAAGTGTTTTAGGCAAGCTTCTATATTAATTAATGAGATATGAGAATAAATGGCTGCTTTATTCTTGTTAATTATTGTCTTATTCTAGGTTAGAGTGTATTTTAAATATTTATTGTATGGTGTTATAGGTTTTAATCTCAAATGTATATGTATATACATATAATTAATAACATGTGTGAAAATGAGAAGTTAAAATACTGCCATGTATAATTGAAGTTAATTAAAACAGGCAAAACTCTCTATACATATTGCCACTCAGTGCAAGCCAAAATAATCAATGGATGCCAGAAGGCTTGTGCATCAAATCCCTATCTAGTACCTATAAGCAAGCATAAGAAATAGTGATCATGTGGTATAATTGAAGATTATAACAATAATCAAAAAACTTTAACTGAATTTTAAATATATATTCAGACTAATATTAATATAACAATTTCTAATCTAATAATAATTATTAATACCATTGATATACACTTGGGTCTTGTTTTATGTGAATTATTTTAATGTGATTTTGAAGTTATGTGATTTTATTGCTGAAAACAATATTTCTACTGATAATGTATAATCTTTTTGTTTTGATTGCGATCTCATTTTTTAAATATAGAAACAGAAAACCATTAGCACAGCACAAGACTGAAAGTGGCATTAGTTGTACATCACATCACGAATCTGATTTCTTATCAGTTCACAAATGAACGCATACTGTCAAATAACGGTAATGATTAAAATATTTATGAAAAATGTAAAATTAAATACTGTAGTTAATAAAAAAAAAAAGATTGTCTTGTATTAATTTTTTTCAAATATTTGAATTTTTTTATTAGTCATACTTTATTTCCTTATTTTTTTTAATGCGAATTTTAAAGTAATTTTTCCTTGTTGCTTTGCTTTTATGCCATTTCTGAAAATGACAGAACCTATCCCCCATTTTTCAAAGTAAGTTAAGTCTATATTTTTGTGTGATTTCTTTTGTGTGCATTTTCTGAGGAACCTATCTACTGCATAAAATGAGACCCAGGTGTATTTATAACAAAAAAAGGTATGTTGTGATTAATGCTTCACAAGAGTAATATATTTGTAGTATAACCTTATGACAGTTTCTTTTACAATGAACATTTGACAGAGTTTGATGCTTTGAGGAACTGATAATTCCAGTATGGTAAAAATGTAGATTGAAGAGTGTGTGCCTTCTTCCAGTGTCTTTATTCACTTGTTGAAAGAAAGTGTATGCATAAATACAAAAGCCAATGACCTAATTGAAATTAGAATTAACACTACTATATATATATATATTTAAATGTACATTTAAAAATAATCAAATAATATATATATTTAAATGTACATTTAAAAATAATCAAATAATTTATTGCTCAGAAGTTCATAACAAGTTTGAGTAGTAGGTGTGGCAAATCTAGGCTGCAATCCATGAACTTTGATCCCCAGAGTCCTGCACTAAATCATGTTGGATATGTCCTGAATCACATGATATATTGCAACAATTTCCATATAATAATTTTAGCTAAAAATCAAATACTAGCATTTAGGCTAACAACTTTGTGTCTCTACATGGTGATATAATGTTGCCTTATTTATGTAGACCAAATTAATATTTATATCATAAAGATGTTATTAAACATGCACTTATTGCAACGCACCATAAGTAAATTATTTATGATTTGTGTGGAATAAACAAAATATTTATGGGTAAAAATATTTAATATAAAAGCCAGTGAAGGTTTTAACTATAAGCAAGCAGGGATGGAGTGACTGAAATTAAAATAAGTATTATAGTTTTTGTTGTTTAAAAAATCATTAATGATTATTTATTAACACATATTTGCAATGAGCAAGTGTCAAATATCTTATTATTGTAGTATAAGATATAAATAACCATTTTAGTCAGAACTGGATTTATACTGATACAATTCTTGACAATTATCTATAGTTATTAAGCTTTCCGTAACTGTAGATAATTCATTATAATTGTCTCTGCACGTATTCAGCTTTGACTAGAATGATTCTTTATATTTAATATTTAAATGAAAGAATGGCTATAAAATTTTATAAATCATAAAACTTATTTAGATTGCTGGTTCCATTATTGACCATTACATAGTATTACATTGCAGAAGAGTCAATATTATTTACTAAAACTAATTTAGCTTTCAGAATTGACTATGAAGAAGTAAATGCTTTTCCTAAAAAAAGTCAAGGTATATATTGTAATTTTAGTAGTGATTAATATATAATTTATAAAACATTTATAGGGGGGGAAGGCAATTTAAAAAAGTCATGCATATTCTCAAGTGTTGTGGGAGTTGTTAATCTCATGTGAGTGTACAAAATAAAAGGTATTCTACTGCAGTGCTAAAAATTTAAAAATTACACATTTTATAATTTAAGCTTATTTTTATAACTAAATTTAATTGACTTTTCTACTTAAACAATTTTCAATTGTTAACAAATGATTATTAATTGTTTTTTCTTAGATGAAGACAAATATTTCTGTGTATATGCCATATGCAATTCATTTTTTGTACTATTTTTAGTTGAATTAATAATAATTTTTGTTTTATTATGAAAGGATATAATATTATTTACTTCCTAGAAGCATAAATAATGTAAACCCTACCTCTGATTATGATATATAATCAAAACAATGTTATATCATTTTATAGAGTAACTACTAGCATAGATGTAAATGTTTTAATGTAAAAATGATAATAAAATTGATCCATGTAACTTAATTTATTTTGTTTATGCTAAAAACTCAAAATATCTGGATATAAAAGATTAAAATTTGAGAGAGTAAAACTATCTACAATTACTTAAAGCACAAGTTTCACAAGGAGCAAAAAGTAAAAATAGAAATAACAAAGTAAAATTTATTCCAACATACAATCTTTGCAACACCTTAAATATATCTATATCTAGTATCATTCTTAATACCAGGGAGGCAGGACATTTGTTATAGGTTCAGCACTTAGCGACTTTTGCATTTGAGAAACTCTAAATGAAATGAGTGTAATAATTAAGGTATCAAAATTTTTAAATATATGTTTAAACTACATTACTCTTAGAAAACATTTATGATCTGATAAAAATAGGGTCCACACAATTGTAAATTGCTGTAAAAATATAATTTTATGAAAAAATGAGAATTTATAAGCATTACATTTTTATAATTATATGAAAAGAGTTTATTTATTAACAGCCAAATAAATTTCATATTTGTTAGTAATCATGTTTTAAAATATATTTCATGCTAAATTAAATTTGTCATTGAATTTATATGATACATTACCAAAAAAATATTTTTATTTGTTTTTCATTTTAAAATTAACAAAAAAGTGACTAAGAACTCTTATGTCTTAAGAAAGATTGTTTAATCTGATAGTACAATAAACAATGTAAACTTTCAAGTTATGATGACATAATTAAAGATTTTTTAAAATAAAAGATAAGAAAATGAAAAATTAATTAAATATGCTTCATTGTAAATTTTAAGGTAATAAATATTCAAGTCTTTATTTTACTTTATAAGTTTGTTACAACAGATTTCCTTCAAGTCTAACTGATGGACGAAGTAGAACAACAATGTTTTCTGTTTTCAAGTAGAAGTTATATTAATTTTTGCATTCAGTTCAGCAAACTTTAGAGGCATCATTTGTTATATCTTCTGTCAATAATAAGCTTGTCTTCATATTTATTATTTAAATTTTTTATTATGAGTAATGAAAAACTACCTTTATGCTTCAATTTCAAAACTGAAGGAAAAACCAATATTTTAATCTTTTTTTTTTTTTACCTTTAATCTGTCTGACTTGAGATGTCCTATGAATAGTTAAACTATCAATAGCATAAACCACTAAACATCATATGATCACCATTTCTTAGTCTTACACAATCTGTTTACACAGAGGATAAACTCTCCATACAGTATCACCACCAGTGCAAACCAGAGGGTGCATTAGATCCTAAGGTCTAGGTGTAGTGCTCTCAGATCCAAGGCTCCTCACTGATGAAAGCAAAAAGCTAGAAACTAGTCTGGAAATATTGGATGATTAAGCACTAGATAGGGATTTTATGCATAAATCTTCTTGCATCCATTGATTACTCTGGCTTGCATTGATGGTGCTACTGTAAGGAGAGCTTTAGCTTCTGTGTATCAATAGCATTCCTTAATGTACACAAGCACTATAACTGAATATTATATTAGGAAACAAAAATGTTCTAAAATATATAATTAATAATAAAATAGTACTTAAATGTAAGTTCTTCTTATGAATTCACAAAAACGAATATCAGTGAGGTAAACCCAAGATGCCATAGCCAGATATCTTTTCATCTATTAATTATGCACATTTTCATCGTCAATTTTTTAACAATCCTTCAAATGGAGAGATTTTTTTTTTTAATTTAGCATCTATTTTAGTACCGTTTAATAATTATAAGTTTTGCACAATTTAATGCAGTGGTAGAGAGCAAACGCTAAAGGTCTATGGAGCCTGGGATTGTCATTTCTAGTGTTTAGACATGAATTAACAGCGGGGTAGTGACAAGAGTTGATTCCAGTTGTCATGCTAGCTAAACATTTATTTCAAACCGTATTGACAAAAACAATCGTAAACTAATCCTCTTATAAACTATGTTAAAATTTTATAAATACGGAGGAAGCAATTCTTATAACAACCAAAATTGGTATTGACTTAACATCGATAATAGTAATAATAATAACAGCAACAGTTAATACAAAATTATAAATTAATGGATACTATCATCAGTAATATTCGTTAATAATATTTACTAAGACAATAAACCTCAATCAAGAATGTGCGCTTGAAAATGCGAAAGTAGGGACCTCTACAGGTCTTAACCACAAGCTTACGCTTTGAAAGAAAAGAGGAGAACTCTTCTTTACTTCAACCTACTTTCTATATAAATAAGTGAAGCTATTTATTCGTATTCTTCTAGACTTTTTCTGCTGAAAAGAGAACATAACGTATCAATCATTTTTAAGTTTATATACAGTATGTAGCGTCATTAACTATTTAGATTGAGTTGATATTTACCTATTGTACAATAGATTCATTTTACGTATAACATAAATACTTTTAAAAAGTTTGTTCGTTAAAAATATAAAAAGGTAAAAATCATCTTTCTTTATGCATTTGCATTGCGTGTGGGTGTCTAGGTATATATAAGTTGTATTACAGGGCATGACTTTTCTAACTTTCAAAAAGGTATAAAGTTACTAATTGTCGCAATTGAACTTAAGATATCATACTTATAGGTATATTACCTGTTTTTTTTTCCTATGACCTGCCTAAACTTTATTATATATTATGCAAATCGTTTAATTCCCTTTCTGAAAAATGAATATTCCCCAAATGATAGCAAAAACTGAATCAAATTGCTGAAGGCGATAATGATGGAGAAAGACTGCATTATTGCTACTGAAGTTTTCTTTTTATTCTTTGTATGAATTTTTAGTCTCCCCTTTGATTTATTAAAATAGACTTTTCCATTTTGCTAGTCACTGTAACAAATATAAATCTTAATGAAAATGCATTACATGCTTCTCAGATTCCACATTTATATTTATTTATTTATTTTTAAAAAATTGGAACATTTGCAAATATTTTATTTTACTTTTTGTAAAAATTGAATTGAACCTTTTACAAATAAAAACATGAAATAAAAAATTTGAGTTTGAGCTTTTATTTTTTATATATAAAAAAAGGTCAGTTAACTGTGTCTTTCTTTCAGCTAAGTCAAGCAGAAGATCCTTAGGGACATAGTGACTTATGGATAAACCCTTGTAACCAAAGCTCTTCTGAGGGACTTGCTCCAGTCCAGGTCTATCAAATGAAGGTCAGAAAATGGAAGTGAAATCAGAGAACATCTACAACTACACAAGTCGCTAGCTTCTGTTCAATTCAGAATGCTACATTACTCCGCCTTTCTATATATTTGTGTAATATAACCACAGACCTTGATGTTTTTAACCTACAAGTAGAAAGATGATTAGCTTCCAACTTTCCTTTTAGCTAATACAAAGTTCGCTATTACTAAAACTTTCAATATTTATTCAGAAAAATAGACTAATGTAGAGTTTTACTTTTTATTTAATTGCTAAGAAAACAGACAAAACGAATTCAAACGCTAACTCAGAGATATCAAATATTTTCTCGTTTATTCAGTATTGAAAAGATTTTGCATCAAAAAAATATATAAATTTAAAATCCATATTTAATAATTTTAATTTTTAATAGTTTTAAAACACAAATATAAATTAAGTATTAGATAAAATAATTTATATATAATATTAAAAGATTTTATTAGATTAAAACAAGTTAAATATAATGAAGTTGAATAACAATTGTCAGGGCTGATTCCATAGATGAGGCGGCGAGGCATCTGTCCCAGGCATCGAATTGAAATGGGCTTTAAAATCACACGTTATGTATTCAATACATATTTTTTGTCATTTTATTATATTCATTTCTTTATTCAGGAGACTATTTTAAATAAACCTTTTAAACTATTTTAAAATGGCTACTTTTAAAGATTTGTCTGGGATACCAAAATCGATTAGCCCATCCCACTTACATAAAAGGATTTAAAGTATTATATTTTAATGAGCCTTAAAAAATATTCACTTATACTCCTATACACATTCACAAATATATATATATTGAACTTATTACATCCGCCTGCAACATCTATGATATAGAATTTAAATTCACAAATGATAAAATATGGGAATTTTTTAAGGATCCAGAGAGAATTAGGATATTTTTCAGGTAGCCAAGACAAAACCAATCAAGCTAACATATTCCATTACTAATCATAAATTAAACCTTCGTTATTCTTAAGAATATGGTAAAAAAAAAATATACATTAATAAAATCTTCATCACCCATAGATGACCTGGGCATTAATGCCTTTGTATCTACTGCTCATTTTTAAGGAATATTGGAGAATACTCTGCTATAAATAGGAAAAATTATTAAATGGTCCATTCTCCAGGAGTTTATGAGAAGTTTGAACATCTGAAGTGATGGAGCTGGGGCTGAAATCCTTGTACCATGAGATCCAATGTCCACAATTCTATCACTGCCCTAAATTATACAGTGCAGCCTTTGCTATGCAGAGAATTATTTCAAAGCTGAATTACCTATTGATTATTCAGTTATGTAAATCATGTAAATTAATATTCTTTATTCAAATTCATATTAACTTTGAAGGATATAAATTATCAACATTGTCCCATTAATTAATTAATTTGATTCTTGTCAGTTTTCAGAATTCACAGATTTTACTTTTCATATTTGTATGTATACTTGTGTATGTTTAATTACTTTTATTCCATTTTTATTCCAATAAAATGAAAAAAATTAACCAACTTTGAAATTTTTTTATTATATACTGAATGGGTTATTTAACTATTTTAGTGCCAACAATAAGCAATTTTAATTCTAGTTGTAATTATAGTTTGAATTATTCCCAACATCTAATATTAATTGTTAGATGTTTTTAGAAAAATTCAAACTTTATTTAAACTTCTCAATTATATTCAACGTCAAATTAATAATCATGAATCTAAAGGTACCACGTTTGATTCCCCTGCTAGAACTGTCATTAGTCAGGCCAGCAACATCTGAAGATTTGGAAGAAACTTATATCACTCCAAACATTGTTATATACTGTTCTGTGTGAATTACAAACAATTGAATGTATGAATGTATTTGAAAAGTTTAAATAAAATTTGATTTTTTCTAAAAACTTTAAACAATTAATATGTGATGGAAATAGTCCAGCATATAATTACAATTATAATACCATTATCACAAATTTTCAAAGAAACAATTTTAATTTTATTTTATAAAATACGATTTACTCTGAAAAATATAAAAGATCTTCAAAAATATAACAAATCAAACTTCTTACCTCACTTTTGTATGATAAAAATAATATTGCTTAGCATCAACTAATCTATATTTCTATAATAATGTTTTCCTAATATTCATCTTTGAAAAGATCAAGGTTTTTCAATTACATTACTAAAACCATTTCCTGAAGTGAATAAATCATTTTACCCAACAACATTATATATAAGTGTTCAAAATATAAATGTAAGAACTGTAAATATAAGAGCTATTTATGCTTGTGGAGAGCTCTAACTACAGAGATACTAGAACTAAATATGATTAGATAGTAGCAGGCAATGGAAAACATCAAACAAGTGATATCATTCAATCATAATATTCTTTTGATGAGTTACCCAATCTGCTTTCACATATCAAATTTAATATACATAATAAAACATTTTATATATTATTGAAAGTTCTTAAAAAGATTTCTTTATAGATGACTTACCTATTTCATCAGAAGATATGAGAAGAAACCTGAAAAAGTTTGAATATGCAGATTAAATATTAGAATTTGCATATAATGTTATTTAGGGATGGGGTAGTAATTTTACTAAGTTCTGTAAATAAATCTGGTTATAAAATATATAATACTTAAAATATATAAACTTATGAAACAATTAATTCATATATATATATATATATATATATATATATATATGTATATATATATATATATATATATATATATATATTTCTTATAATAACTCCTCTCATAAAAACTTTAATCCAAAAAAAAATTTAATAAAACTTCTTTATTTTTTTGACAGTTTAAAAGGTAGAGGAAATTGAGAATGCTCTGATGAAGACTGCTGGACAGTTGAAACTATCAGGAAAATAAAGAAGTTTTATTAAAAAATATTTTTGGATTAAAGTGTATATATGAATATATGAAGAAATGCAAAGAAAGTAAAGGAGAAGAAGAAGAATAAGAGTATATACTTCTAATAAAAAAACAAGTAATTCTAAGTAAGTTACTTAATTCACAAGTTAGATTCATAAAGAAACATTTTAACAAACTTGCAAACAATAAGTGCTCTCTCACATGAATGTGAATTTATTAATCCGATAAAAAAAATCACTATTATCCGACTTCCAAATTTTTAAATAATGAATAATGTAAGTAACAATACTATTAAAATATTAAACTTTTATATTAGTGGAAAAATTTTATTATTATTATTATAAGCTAGCTTACAGTATCTACTAATAAACCAGACAAAATTTTGCTCTTTTATATTTTTATATTATAATATAAATAGTTTTATAATATATACATATGTAACACAATAATACAATAAATATGTGCTAATAAAAATATTGTAATCAACTATAATTATATTCCAAATAACAGTAAATAACAAAACAAATTCCAGTATAAATGTTAATCACTAGTAAAACTTTCATTTTTTTCATAATCATTCTCAGCTAAACACTTAATTTTAAAATGGAGTAAAACAGCATCAAACAGAAACCACATGTTAATTTACATATCCCATAATTCATTAAACTTAATATTCACTGATTGTCTGTTTATTATCATATTTTTATAATGATTAATAAAAATTGTCTCTTTAATTTTCTTTTTTCATTATTTCTTTCTTGATTTAAAATCTTCTCTTCATATCAAAATGAAATTTACATTTATAATAACTTCTATAATGATCACAAAATACTGATTCTGTAAATGAATCACCTTTATTCTTTTTATTTCTTTGAATTATCTTTGATACTCTTTTATATAATAACTTATGTTCTTTACCTCTTTTTTCAATACTACACTTCAACTCTCCAATATATGAAGCATTACGTCCACAAAAGATTTGATAAACTATATTTACTCACTCCATCCTTAGATAATTTATCCTTAGAATTATTAACCATCTTATTCAAATTAAAATTAACCATAAAATGAAATATTATATATTCCAGTATAAATCTTTTTCAAAAATTTAGCTAGATTATTATTAGATAAAGATAATGATATTCATCTCATATTGTTAATACACTTCTCAATATTATTTCTTTTAATTTGTTTATTAAATAGACAACTTACCTGATAAATTTTCTTTATATCATAACCAACACTTAACAATTCATTTACATAAATCTCAATATTTTTCCTTTTATCATATGAAAATTTACATATTATTTTTATGCAAAAAAGTCTTAAAAGTAGCCATTTTATAATTATACAGCACTTTAAAAAAATATGAAATATAACCTCTTGTTTGTATAGGCTTAACAAACAATTTATAATCAATAACATTATTATTTTTTGAAACAATCAAATCCAAAACATTCCTTTTCCATAGTCCATTTAAGACCTTTTAATTTGTTAAATTCATTGAAAACTTAACTTATTTTTAAAGTAGCTCATTTACAGAATCAATGTTTTATGGTCATGATAAAAATTGTAAATGTAAATTTAATTTTGATATGAGAAGAATTAAGATTTTAAATAAAGAAAGAAATAAGAAAAAAAAAAATTAAAGAGGGAATTTTTATTAATTGTTATAAAAATCATATAATAGACAATCAATAAATATTAAGATTAGTGGATTATGGGATATGTAAATTGACATGTGGTTTCTAGTTGATGTTGTTTTACTCCATTTTGAAATTGTCTGTTTAGTTGACAGTGATTATGAATATAATTGAAAATATTACTAGTGATTAAAGTTTGTATTGGAATTTATTTTATTATTTACCTTTATTTAGAATATAATTACTGTTTATATATCTTTATTGTTAAAAGGAGGTTGCCTTGACAACAATTTAAAATTGTTGACTGCTATTGATATTGGGATTATCCAAATGTTGACTGGTTTTTAATGATATATATATATAAGGAGAGAGACAGATAGAATTTAGCTAATTCGCCTTCCTGTTGGTTTACAATTTCTACCATCTGCACAATATTATGAAGGAGGCATGTTACAATTTTCGGATCACTGACATTATTTTAACATGCACTAAGACCTAGTAAAGAAGTTTTTTTTATTCAAGTTTGAACGTATAATATTAAAAAATCAACAATACAGTATAGTATTTATATATTTTTTTTAAAAATTAAAAACATCATATGAAATATCTGTAAATTAGTATGCCCAATTGACATATATGACATATTCTTTTTTTTTGTCAGTTTTATTTTTTATTTAAAGAGACTTGGGATAAATTGAGCATATTTAATGTGAACTTATTTTTAAATTAGTTGATATAAAGTTGATTAGTTTATATTTTAAAAGTAGATTTTGGTCAAGAAAAAAAAAGAAAAATTTATTTATTTTTTGATTATATGGTAATAAATTTTTAAAACTATATATATATATGTGTGTATGAATTAAAATTATTAACTATTACATTTAATATTAAACTTCAATCAGTATTGGGTAATTTAAATCCTTCAGCAGGTCATATTTTTTATAGTTTTCTAGCAGTAATTTCAATAAACATTTAACATTTGATTCTAACATTTAAATCTTTATTCTGTATTAGAATTCAATAAATTTGACTTAATTTCTTGGAGAGATAAATTTACAAATAAAAAGCAACTTAAAAAATTATTCTTAAATTTTGAAAGTGTAGAAAACAAATTATAAAATGAAATATGTAAAAATAATTTCTTTTTTATTAATTGATTATCATAACAATACTGAAAAAATCAAATTAACTTGATAATTTTTAGATTTATTAGAAAATGTGGTTTGTTTACTTCTGGAAAGACATAATAGCTCTGCTGTTATAATGCTGTTTTAATGCTGTTATAAATGGTATTAGCATAGGTTTTTTTATATTATTCAGAACATATACTGCTTTTATTGATTTTTTAATTGAAAAAAATTCTAAAAAGATCAGTAACTTATGGACAGTTATATAACATCTAAAGTGAGTCAGTTAAAATCTATTCATCTGGAAAAAAAACAACTAGAGGTTGTTCATTTCTTTCTGGTCTAGTTTTCATGCATAGTTTTTGGAAAAAAAGAAATATAATTTTTGCTTGTTTATAAAATATTTTTGCTTATTTTTACATACTAAAAACAAAAATAAATACATGCATACACTTTTAATTTATTCATTTATCTTTTATTTTTAGAAATAAAAGTTAGTAAACTTGAATGTAATGTAATGCGATCTATCAGAATTGACATGGTGTTAAAATCTTTTCAAATATTGTAAAATTATACAGCAAATATCAGTTTTTAAAGCAGAATTTGACAGATTTATTATAAAATACAAATTTATTTGTTTATTCATATTAAAAAAACTTAAAATAAAAAAGAATTCATTCATTTTTTGAAAGAGTATTTACATTAACATTATTGATGTTGTTTAATTACATTATTCTTCTTCACAAATCAGTTTTTAAAATACATGAAAAATTCAAATGTGACTTTTTAGAATAGTATTTGTCTATAAAATTAAATTAAAAAGAAATCAAGTCCAATTTATTGAGTTTTAGTATAAAATAAAGATTTTATACTGAAATGAAAGTTGAATGTTTTCAGAACTTTCCAACAGGTGGAAAAATAAAAAATGTCAGATTTCATAAAGGTTAACAAAATCTTTGTTGATTGAATTTCTAACTCTGAAACAAATTATTAATAAATCCTTATTGTAACAGAATAAGTATATGCAGTTACATTTATTTCAAATAAAAGTGGGGGGAAATATAAAACAGTCTCAAGTAGAAATATATATAAAAAGAGAATTTAATAATTTTATTTAAATTAATATATATAATGCACAGATGGCAAACTAATTATATAATTCTTTAAAGTTTAAAATCTAAAAACAAGATTGTTTTAAATATAAAAGAATGAAAAAAAAAGTTGTTAACTAATTATCTTAATCTTAGAATGGAAATGATGTTCTATATTGATGTAATAGCAAACAGGCCCCTGAGCATAACGTCAGATGGGAGTTAAATTTAAAAAAAATACTAGTGATAAAATTTTGAATTCCCACTCTAAAGAAAGCTGACCAATAAGGAAGGACATAAATGCATGGTCCATAAAGAAAAGACAGGTAAGATCGATCCTGGAATTTGCTGATAAGAATTCACAAAGATATAAAAAAATCTTTGAGGTTGAGATTCAGATTTGGATTACTCTTGCTGATTGCATGCTATTTAAATATATAAGTGTATTGTGGATCTCCAAAATGTAGGGGTCAGCAATAATTTACATTTCCCATGTATGATGGTTCCCAGAAACTGGCCAGCAATGAACTTCTCTCCACATAGAACAGTATAAAATGGAAAGAACTTTGGATTGTGTGATGCATCAAGGACCACTAAGACTGACTTCAATAAATCTACAGCATAGGAAAGTATGAACTTAAATGAACTTTATATTTATAAAACAAACTTTTCCAAGTAGTAATTTTAAATATCACTTAATTTTTAAAAGAAATCTTCTATCTGACTAAAATTTAAATTCTTTGTTATATTTTCTTTTAATATGTTTAATATCATTTTGATTCTCATAATTTCTTTTAAATTAATAATTTAAAATGGGCATGAATGGCTGCATAGATTCATAAGATTATTTTAGTTTAAAGTGTGTTAATTTTGGGCTAATTGTTTTGTAGTTAGATCGGTGCTAGTGGATAGATGCATGGATGTTTTCTGTCAATGTAATCTGAGAAAGTGCATTGAATACTCATTTCCTTGTACCACATTAACATACAGGGCAAACTACCCACCTGAATGTATGGCCAAAAGTGTAGCTATCATGTTGTCAATGGTAATAGATGTATTCCTACACTATTGATTTTCTTACACTCTGGTTG
Organism: Epiperipatus broadwayi; assembly: GCA_028023455.1. Taxonomy (NCBI): domain Eukaryota; kingdom Metazoa; phylum Onychophora; class Udeonychophora; order Euonychophora; family Peripatidae; genus Epiperipatus; species Epiperipatus broadwayi. The sequence goes on along the minus strand of JAQFVV010000004.1, from coordinate 284,097 downwards.
GGAAGTAAGCCAGCAAAGACCACTATCCCCATTTTCAGAGCATCTCCTATATATATATTTCAAATAATTTTGGTCTTGTATCATGGGGAAGATGCTCATTCCTTCCCATCATGATTCTGTATTTCTCAAATAATATCATGCTACAGACATAAATTCCTGTTAGCATGGTTGTGTTATACTAATAATCTCATTGGTATATCAGTAAGCTAGCATTGGTTTAAATGAGAGATTTTAGCCTGATGTTAAAAGGAAGTGGGTTGGTTAGATTCGAAATCTATGTAGCATATTCACGCTTATTAAAATATTAAAATTGTATTTAAATCTACTAAATGCTTCCATCTGTGCATATAATCTAAATTAAATATATTCTCTAGTTAATTTAATTTTTAGAATTTTCTTGTGCGTAATAATAAAATGTTTTGTTGAATTAAATTTTGGCAGTAACTCATTTTGTATATTTTATATAACATTTAAAATTAAGAATTAGAGATTTTTAATATTCAGAGTGATATTTTAAGCACAGCTTCTCCCTGTGCTAGTGACTGGTGCTTTCAGTTTGATAAAAGAGTAACCTCTCCCGTGTGCATCTGCCTACTGTATAAATTTCTAGGTTCAAATAGCCTAGTGGTGCCCTGGTATGGCAGATTAGGTTAGGGACATTCCACTGACTGTTATATTATAAAGGTATAAAATTTGTATTAAAATTTAAAATTATATTTATAATTATTAAAATATTATAAAAATTCTGTATAATAGTGTTTAGCAGGCCATTCAATCAAAGAGGAGTTTACAAGTAACCTTGCAACTATTCTCTCAAAGAATCTATCAGTTGACATTTTTTAGTGTTAGCTCTTTTGAAGAAATTTTAATCTGTAAAATCTGACCTTAATTTCACTTTATACCATCAATGAACACAAAACCAACAAAATAGGACTTCAGGTTGCCATAGGAGAACAAAGTAAAACTGAAGACTTACTAGTACTATCTTCAAGTAATTATTAATGAGTCAGACTTAAAGATGCAGGAGTGTATTGTTGAATTATTCTCAATTTGAAAAAAAAATACTAATCCAGGAAATCTCAAAAACTAAGAGTGCTGGATTAAAATGTTGTGGTTGTACATTATAATTCATATATGTGTGCAAAGATTATTGACAATAAGTAAATTCAATCATAATTTTAATAAATGTACATGTGTAACTAGCTAATGTTTCAATTTTAAAGCAAGTTTTTTCATACTGCGAATTTAATTATATATATATATATATATATATATATATATATATATATATATATATATTGTGCCCTTTTGTATGGGTCACCATTTAATTTTGTGCTAATCTATTAAAAATTTTAAATTTAAGATATATTTGAATATGTGATGTTAATTTTGCTTATGGTAATATTTCAAAAAGTTTAATTAAAGCAATCTATGAGTATTTGATATGTGAAATTGTGCTGATATTGAGAGAGACACTTTAAATGATGATGATTATAATATATAGTTAGGAAAATGGCCATAATCAATACTGCATTAATAGATTTAATAAATAAATATTTAAAGCTAAAGTATTTAAAAGACAAGTTAAAATTAAATGCATATGTTTATTGTTGATAAAATAATATTATAAAAGAATATAAATATTTTAATTATTGTAAGTACTTAAATAGAAGACTAATATTTGATTTTAATAATATTGGATAATTATTTTAAAATCTATTATAATATCTTATTTATTTAAAAAATATTTATTTTAAAAAAATGCAATTGTTAGTTTATTTTTAGACGATGATAAGCGTTTCTTGTGTTATAAAAAAAACAGATGTTAGGTAAATATACACACACATGCTTGGAAGTTATTTAGTAAAGTTGCAAGACTATTTTAAAAATTATGTTATAAAATTTATAAATAATACGTGAGTTAACACGAGATAAAAATAAAGATATTTAATGTGAAATATTAAATCTGATTTTTAAAAATATTGCTTTTTAAAATATAACGTATAAAAAGACTTAGTGTATTTTAAATAATTTTATAAAAGTTAAAATTAAAATCAAGTAGGTAAAAATATTTTTAAAAAATATTTTATGGATTTAAATAAATGATAAAGATTATTTTAAAATGCAATAATGTAATAAATATTAAATATTAAATAAGTCATTATTTATTTTTAATTTTGTGTTGTTGGTAAATATGTAAATAAGCCAGCAAAGTTGATTGTTTAATCTACCAATCAAATGGGAAGTTTCTTCCAGTATAAAAGCTCAATTCAATTGTTAGGAGAGGACTTCGTGATTGAATTTTCAAGTTAATTGTGTTATTAAAAAATAGCTAAGTAAATTTTATAGACGCTTTTAAAAATCATTTTTCAAAATTATAAGAGTGTCTTGTAAATAAGTTATAAAAGTTTTAAATGATAAATATGCAGTATTAATTTAATTTTTCCCTATCAATCGTCTCTATATTGGGCTCAATTTACAAGCAAATAGTCATGGGAACATCATATATAGTGAAAATATATCGGAAACTTTATACTAAAAGTATGACAAACACTGGATTAGTTCGGATAATTACGAGATGGAGAAAAGTAAAATTTTGGACAGTATATAATTTTAAAAGCTAATTGCTATTGACTATTAGAAAATAGATATTTTAAAGAATAAAATACTTCTTTATAAAGAAAGTATTTTTGTAAGCTATAAATTTAAAAATATATCTTAAGTAAAGATATTAAAAATGAAAGTAGTTTTTATAAATACTTGCCTTGCTAAGTCTTTATGTTTAAAAGACTGAATATTGACAATTTTAAAAGGCAAATAAATTGAAAATATAATTAGCTAAAAGTCTTAATATAATAAAAATTATTATATTGAAATAATTTAAACGCTGGTCGTTTATAAATAAAGAAGATTATTCTTACCTGGATGTTTTTGTTAAGAAATGCGCAAGAAATATGTGGACGTCCAAGTTAATTTAAAAATAATTAAATATAAATTTTTATAAACTATAGACTAAATTAAAATAATAACTTTTGAATAATATTTTTAAAAGAACTAAACCAGGATCAGATAAACTATTTTTAATTTTATTATATTTTATAAAAGAACTGATTAACTTTTATTTTGGTTTTAAAAGAACGTTTTCGTTTTTCATAAACTTTTAAAAAAACACGTGATGGACCGGAAACAGGAAATGGTGTGCTAGTGAATATGTGCCTAGGATTAAAAAACTTTATGGTGAAAAGGAAACATCGCTGGATTTATGTAATATGAATTTTGTTTTATTTATCTAATATAAAAGTTAAATATTATTAATCTATTAAAAATAAGATAGGTACATTTCTTAAAATAATAACTAAAGTAATATAATAATTAATTGCATAAGTTTATCTTATAATTAATATAAAACGTAATATGTTAAAGAATGATTGTGAGTGTAAATGTGAATTATTTTATGAAGCTGTAATTCCGAAGAATATTGGAAGATGGACTGTACATTAAATCATTATTGATGGTAAAAATTGTATAATAATAATAATTTTAATGTATTTAATATGTTTTCTTTAGATCAACCAAATGATATGTTATTGTTGAATGGATGTATGAATATTTTTAAAATACACACACATTATATTGGCAGTGACAGTTTTATTTAAATATGCATAATTTGAATTTATGATATAAATATGATTCAACATTACATAAGAAGCTTAGAAATAATTATATGATTCTTTCGTAAATAAATTTTGATTTTTATTTTATTATTATTATGTTGGAGTATTAGAATTATATTTATTATTCATACAAGTAATTATTTTATTTCAAGTTAGGAAGAGATCTCAAAGTCTATATTTTATTTTTATTTTATTGGATAAATTAAGTTAAGTTTTATGTAGAAGTTTATGTTTGAATTAAAGGTTTACTGAATATAGATGATGAGTATAAATAGTTTTGGATAATTAGTATTTATTTAAAGTTGATGATTGTTTTTCGGAAAGTTTAAATAAGTTTTAGAGGATATTTTGTAGAAAGAAATTTATTTAAAAGGAGTAGAATAAACATGGAGTAAGGTAATAATTTTACATAGAAAAGAATCATAGAATTTATCTAATGTAATACTTTATGAATTTGAAATTAATGAATTAATTTAAATATTATTATTTTTAACAGTACATATATGTAATGCATATTTGATAAAACCTGTAGCATGAATTGCATTAAGTGAAATATAAAATTATAATCAATTATTTGTTATTACATTACAAGGATACATTAGTTTCTATATTATGCTATTAAAGTAATGCTGATAGTAAAGTGAACACATACTAGTACATGATGAAATGAATAACAGTAATACTTAAGTGATGTAGCAATTTAATTAGTAAAGTTTAATTGTTTACATATGCTACATAAATATTATTTACATAAATTTTTCTGTGTAATAATTGAAGTTCACTGATATTTATTTAAAGTCTAAGTTTTGAAAACATACTTCAATATTATTAGTATAGCATTTTAAAAGAATGTATAGATTATTTAATAGGAGTATGAGTTAATAACAGTGTAAACATTTTGTATTATTATTTTCTTATTTTATTTTCTTTGTTTTCATAATTTGAATTGTAAATATTGTAAATAAATTTTTAGTTGAAGTTAATGTAAATAAACTTGTTTAATTTGTTTTAAAAGTGTGTCGAGTTCATTATTTTGCACCACAGCATTTGACAGCAGATAATTTGAACAAACATAATATTTGCACAATGTGAATTTATTAATATTATTTTAGAAATAAATACAATATTTTCCTGATTATCATTTATGAGAATTGATTGACATTATTATATCATATTACAATGGTCATAGAGTAATTATAATACATAATATAAGAGTACAATATTATTTATTGCCACAGATTATTAAGTTGTAAGATTTTGATCTATTCTAAAATTAAGATACTATATGAAAATAAAAAATATACATATGATTATTTATTTATTGAATACTTGATGATATAACAGAAATAGATAAGATTAAGTTATACCCTAAGATTAGTATTGAGTATTATTATTATTAGAATAAGTTAGGTGTATTTAGGTTTGATATAAAATCCTTTATCATACTTATTTACATGAGTTATCATTACTTTAAGATAATTAGAAGAACCTGAGATTATTTAATTATATTTTAAAATTAAAAGTTAAGATTTATTTATTTTATTATTATTAAAGATAGTTTATTTTATTTTAAAAGCCATAAGAATGCTGTAGAGGTAGTAGTAAGTTAATAAGGAGGTGACAGTATTCTTATGCCATTGAGACAATGTCTTAGAAGATATTGACTCAATGTAAATCTACTTATTGCTTTGTAACTTTACTTCACAGTCTCATGATTTTGATAAATACTTATTTAATTAATACATAATAAAGAAGTATATTGATTTTGATAATTGATAATAAATTTAATTAGAATATGATAATATAAAAGTAAATTAAAGATAGATATGCAAATTTTAATTAAGCATTACAATTTAATTGAGCTAGTTGTATTTCAAACTATATTATATATCGAGAAGTAAGGGTACAATATATATATATATATATATATTATAACCTACACTCCCAACACTGCTCATATACATTACATGAGCGAAATGCCAGGCGCCAGTTCTATTAATGAATAGAACAATATAATAAGATATATAATACAAACTATTATTGAGACTCTATATTTAAGTTTATATTCAGCTCAGCTCAGTGGGAGGCTATAGGCAGTTCATAAGATATATGATTATAGATAAATGAGAGAAGAAATATTACAAACACTAAATATAATGTAAATCCTTTTATTAATTAATTGTATGATAAAGAATCATGTTTATCGGTACAGTCTATTAAAATATACTTTAAACTTAATTTCTTCCTTCATCCAAATATAACATATATCAGCTTGATATAATTATAATACTAAACAATTCTATGACTTGGCTAATCACAATCTAAACATCTACTTTAATGCCAATCAAGAAATAAACAATAAGATCTCAGGGAATTTAACAAACACAGTTGAATTAAATAAACTACATTGGCCCATAAGTTATAATTCTAAAGTATGATAAAAATGTAATGAAACAAATTGACTAAAATATTCTACTTTTTTTCAATGATAAGATAATGACAGAAATAGGGTATTTTAATTTCATATCATCATCTAACAAATATACTAAATTGGCAAACTTTCTAATACGTTTATCCAGTGGCAAATGTTCCTTATAATGTTTGGATTAAGAAAAACAATATTGTCAGACACCAGCAGATTTAATATTATAACTCTAAAATAATATATCTATTTTATGATAGATTTATGAAATGTGGAGATGTGGAAATGGAAAACATGAATGTATACAATAATAACTCCAGACACAGTTTTAAGATTTTAAACAAATAAAATAAATCATTTATTACAATAAAATAAATTTGTTTTAACATGATATTTACAATTGAACTACTTGTCTCACAGATTTTTAAATTATCAAATAAACTTTAGGCATCAGTTTGGGATTATCCCTATTATCAAAGCAAATTAACAACAAAACTTAAATATTCTGACTTCGAACACATGCTTTGCCAACATGTTTCATCTACATGACACTAAATAAACAACATGTTATATTATTAACACAAAAAAAATACTTTTGAGAGGAAATTACCATTGATTAATAAAATAAATCAAATTAATTATATTTGGCTCTCAACCAAGCAACTTTCTCTAATTGACTAAATAATCACTTTCAATTACGAATACATTTTATGCATAGCAACAAAATCATGTTCATTCTGATGATTTGATGATTTATAACCTTTATTTAAATAAATACACTGTAGTTTAAAATATTTATTTCCCGTTTTAATCTCAATAACGTTATACTTCTATTTAAATGAATGTAATGTATTTCAAAATATTTATTTCCCATTTTAATTTCAATAACTCTATACTTTATATACGCGATATTATTTATATTACGCATATGTGTGCATGTGTCAAGCAACAATGATAGAAAATAATCTTTTCTACAAATTCTCCATTCATTAAGAAAATATCATACAATTACTTTATTTCGGACAATATCGTAATTCATCAATAAAATAAGACACTAATATTACATCAAGAATTAATTTAACAATTTATCTGGCCACATATTAATTAACACAGAGCTATATTTTCATGATTATACAGACTATACGTTATAAGGGAAATCTACATGAGGAGCAGATAAACTCTTACTGAACACTTCTACAATAATTCATCTGATTCTAAATACATGATTGGTGGGTAACCTTTTCCTCATCACCAAAAATATAAGAAAAACGTCACATAACTTCCTAAACATCATTTAATCATACTTCAACAATAATTCATCTACTTCTAAATTCACTACTGGTAGGGAACCTTTTCCCTCATCACCAGGGCTCTAAGAAAACATCACTTAACTTTGAAAAATATCATTTAATCATACGCATATAATATAAACTAGGTTCTACTCATGGAAAACATATACTAAATAAGCAAAATCTTTTATCCCTACAAGCATTATAACGCAATCAGATGTCTTTCCATTCTCAAAGCTCTTCTAAATATCGAACATTATAAATACACGCTGGCAGATAAATATATACAGATAACATACTAATCCGTTCCACTCAGTAGAATACGACAGCATCCAAAATTTATACATAAAAATATTCACAAACTGAACTTTATCAAACAAATGTCATAATTGTGCAAAACAGACACACACCCGCGAATAAAAGTATATATAAAATTAATTCTAAATTACACACTATGCAGGCAACATGGTAATTAAATATTGCATCAAGGTATAACTTTTAATTCAGAATAAACTTTAGGTTACTTTTTAAAATTTAATGGTTATAATTATTACGAACGAACTTTCTTTCATATCTAACAAACTATTTCTATTATACGTTTGTTGATTTAAAAAAGAACAAAATTCTCACTTTGAGATAATAAAGTATACAAAATAAATATAAACCTCTCTAATAATATATTTTAAAAAAATATTTCTTTCTTTTACCTTCGTAAAAGAACAATAAGACCTATTTGTACACAATCAATTTTTACCAGCGTATTCCTCATTTGGATACACTTCGGAGATGGTCTTGAAGGTCAAAATAACCCAAATTATCAATAAAACATAATAATAAGTAAGCCTATTATCAATAATATACATTAATAATGACAAGCAATAAAAAAAATAAAGATAAAGAAACAAAAGTTATTTGTTTTGTAACTTAAAATGAAAGTTCACTCGCAAAGCTCTGCTCCACATTTATGAAACAATATGGGACACATTCCAAACTGAATTTAATTAAAACAAACTTCTGCAGGATAACTCAAAAAATATAATCATAACTTAAATCTGACCCAGCACCTCCAGTGTTCATAGCATATCTATTTGAGGTACCAAATCACACACACAAGCAATTAATTTCTCCTTTATTATACTGAAAATATAAGACATTCTCCGTTGTAGTGCTAAATTAAATATGCAAATATTCTTAGTAGTTTTCTTGAATAGCATTTAACACTTTATAGTCTATTATACGCATAGTTTATTCTTAAATATTGTCAATTAAGATACCATGGTTTCTTAGTAATTCCACAATTAATAATACTTTGTTTTATATTCCATCTTTATCAAAGGGAACAAAAATTACCCGCATTTCTATCCTTCCATTCGATTTAAGCAAATACTTAGTTTGAAGTAACTCACATTTTATTTCCTTCATTTAAAATACGCATTATTTCCAGAAATACCAGATAAATAAATACTGTTATCTCTTTATGATGAATTTGAACATGGCATGATTTATCAAAATATGCGTATTCTTAATTCTATGTTTAATCCTCACAAAAACACAACACGGAAAATAGTGAAGAATTAAAATATATTCTGTAAAATAGTTCTGCATGCGTTTCCCAGATATATTAAAATACACACGTTGGTTAGTGATATAACAATAATATTCATGCAATTTATTCTTATTTAAAATGACAATTAAATGAAGTAGTGTAGACTGGACATTATCAACATACATTTTTAAAAGAGCAATAGTTATGAAGCGGTTAATTCAAAACGTTTAAATCGAGGAGAGCAAAGTAAACTGTGTACCTTTTGAAAATTTAGAACTCCATTCTAGTTAACCCTTCCCATAATAAATTTCTTAAGATCCTTTTGATGTTTTACTCCAAAGTCTTTTTAAAATCAATTTGACTTCAGCAACTAATTTTTTTTTAATTTTCACAATAATAAGCCACTGTTTTCTGGCTACAATTACATGACATAATATGCAAATTTTTCACTGGAGATCTTTGTTAAATAGCTCTCTTTAGTAAAAAGGTCATTTCCCTTCACAAGGTTACTCCCATGCTTCTTTTCTATCTAAGCTAATTACATATTCAAAAAAAAAATATTTTCTAAAAAAAAAAAAAATTTTGATTTTTAGAATTAAATCAAGACAAAAAATAATAATAAAATAAATAGCTTTTATAAACTTGAAAGAAAAATGAATATTAATTAACTATTAAACAAAAATGATTAATAATTTATTTAATTTGTGAAATAATTCATTGATTCAACTATCTATTAATCATTGGAAAGAAATATATATTTGTTAAATTATTTAAGATAATTACTGTAATTTAAATGTTTTTATTGTACATGTACTATTGTTTGCTGTTATTAAAAGATGAAAATGAAATGAAACATAATACAGACATATATGCATGCACATGTACTGCAACCTAAATATTAAACTATTCTAACTAAATATAATTGAAATGACTATTAATTGTTGACAAAAGGATAAGTATTAATGAATAAAGGATTTTGAAACCATTCAACCAAATATTACACTAACATAAAATAACTTTGCATTTTCCTGCCCAAATATACCAATTCCTATAATAACAACCCCTCTCTCTCACATTAAATATTTCATTAACCACAATAATAATAATGAATACTTATAAAGTAGTCAATCAACTGCATAAGCAATCCATATCTAAGCTTCAAACAATCTCCAGCAAAAAATTTTAAAATTCTAAGGCTATTTCATTTTTTTTAAATATAATATAACTATTCGATGCAGATACAAAGCATCTCAATTCCTTGTGCCCATTCAGATGGTCGCTATATATATATATCATTATAAGGCATTGTTCCCTCTAGATGCGTATTTTATTCATGATAATGTTTTCATGATTAAACATGCAAAAAAAAAAAGGTTTGTTTAAGAACCTTATCAAGAAATATACTATATATGTATCAATTCTCGAGTTATAAAATAACAAACAGATAGGCACACTGGGCTTTAGTAATGAAAAATATATCCAGAATTACCACTTCAATTATGTGATAAGCTCATCTTTTTTAAAAACTAAAAGTATTAAAATTAAATTATAAGACATTGTCTTTTTAAAATATTGTTGTTCCAATGAATATCTTTAATTTATCTGGGACAGAAATAATCCCAACTTTTCATGTTTTTTAATCCAATATTGACAAGACAATTTAGCTATGTTCAATAAAAACTGCACTAAATAATTCCAATTTTTTGTGTATTGTTTTTTTTCTTTCTAAATGCATATCAAAAAAATTAAATAATCTAAACGTCTTTCCTGAGAATTAAGTTAAATACATGAAAAAAAAAATACCACGCCAAAATTGATCTATTTGTTCCTGAATTATAATGAATCAGACAAGTTTATATATGTAGTATGTAAGAGTGTACATAACCACTTGTAATATATGCAATATTTATTTAATTTTATTTATTTAATTTTCTACTCACTCTTGATGAAGCTATTGTCAATTAACTAATAACAAGTTAAAATTCATCTTTAACGAAAGAAACAAATTTATAACTCAAAATATATTTAATATACATATTGTAATATTCATTGTCTATATTTAAAACTAAGTATGTAAAATCATGAATAACTTTTAATTTTAAAACATTAAGCAATAAATAACTTGTAGAAGCGAATTCAACTATTACTATGTAGAAGTTGAATCTCGTGTTATGATTTGTAGAGGTCTCTCTTGCTAAAAAATTAAGCACTCAATGCGCATGTACTAAAGCTTTAGCTTTATATAAGTATTATGTGCTGACATTGCGCTTAATAAGAATTAATATTTATGTAGCTATTGTAACTGCTTTCGTTTATGGAATTAAATTACCATGATTTATATATTTAGTTATTACATAAATTGTTTGTGGTTAATGATTTATCATATATATATATCCCTAAAAAAAAAAAACTAATACATATAAAAAAAATGTTCCGGGTTTTCAAATATCATTAAAGTTTTAGATTAAATAAAGAATAGTACTTAGGATTATAAGGCACTAAATACAAAAGTTTACAGACCCTGTATGTAGGTTTAGTTTTCAAACTGTTCACTTGATCAAAGTCAGAATCTCTATGAATTTCTTTTACAGGTTATTAATTAGTGCCTTATTTTTGCCCAAGGACTCTAGTAAAGCTTCAAAATAGAAAGAAATGTAATTGCAGTGATAAGTTTTCAAAGAATAAAATTTAATTATGGGAATGTACAGCTTTGGTTGGACATTTTTTTAAGATTGGTATTATTATAGATACATTAAAAATAAAGATTATCAATGAAAGATATTATCAGAATAATTGTAATCAAGTTAAAAGAAAATAGCAACATGGATTAAAATATTTAGTGAGAGGATCTACATAGATAAAAATCAGTATGTCCATATAATTGTTCAAGACTATCCTTCTTTTACTCAACTATTTAGAGAGTTTCAATTTCTAAACTAAAAAGAATATTGTTATGTCATCTGGTCTATCATGAAAGATAATAGTCTGAATTGATTATTTCAAAAATTGAGTGAAGTTTTTTTTATGTGATTAATTGACTTTCCAAGAACTTGTTCATTAAAGTACACATTCAGTTTTCTTGTTTCTTTATGAAATATTGAAGAGAAAATAATTTCACCAAAATAAAAGGAAGATTTTTTTAATAAATTATTGTAAACAATTTTGACACTCTTTCAAGAATAATCAATCACAATGCATTCAGTACATGCATATTACTAAATTTGCACTTTTTTATGCAATAGATTGCATTTTTGCTGGGAAAAAATATTTGGTCTTTTGTTGCCATTTGATTACAGTAATTGAAGCAATGAGAAAACAATGCATAATCCAGTGTCTTATAAATGGTAGGTGTTTTAGAGTCAACATTCATTACTATGTTTGTGACAAAACAACACTCTCCATATAGTAGTGCCATCTTGTGCTAACAAGAGCAATCAATGGATGCCAGAAGGCTTGTGCATAAAATCCCTATCTGATGAGTAGGCACCAGATAGGGATTTTATGCACAAGCCTTCTGGCATCCATTGATTGTTCTTGTTAGCACAAGATGGCACTACTATATGGAGAGTGTTGTTTTGTTTTGAATTGTTTAATAACAATTATTGTGCTAGTATGAGATGGTGATCATGTGATGTTTAGTGGTTTAACTATGTTTGAGCTTCACCTTATGATTCATGTTCCTCCTTTAATATATTAAATACTTGTAAAATAATTTACAATGGCATCACATTTAACCACATTTACATTTAATGTGACATAGTATGACATGTTCTATACAAAGATCTAAAAAATATAGTTGACTTCATAATCAGAAAAAATAAATCTATTTTTGCATAAGAAATAAGTAGTCTATTATATTTTAACATGATTGAAAAAATTTATGAACATTTGTTAAATATTATAAGTCTTTATACAGAACTATAAGCATGAGAAAGTGGAGTAAAATGGCAAAATGAATCAACAAGCCATTGCTGACTACATTTCAACAAAAAATCGAGAATCTTCCTCAACCAGGCCCATAACTGGTCCAGGGGTTACATTAGGTGGGCTCTGGGCCACAAGGATAAAGTAAATACATCCTCCTCCATCATAATTGACAATAAGCTCTATGCTGGTAACAGCATGATCACACAAATTGTTAACTTTTTCAAAGTCAAATTAACCAAATATCCTCATGAGTCAAATCATCCTAACCTTAGGGTATCCACAACTATAAATCATGGCATAACTAAAAAATATATTAGTATGAAACTATCCTCTATGCCAGAGAAAACACATCTGGGTCTCCATGCTATTCCATGATTTATCCTTCTTCACCTTGAAAAATTTTCAATTCCAATCATACATAGAATGGTTGATCTCATATCTACCAAAACCCTTGAGATTGGTGGCCTGCACTCTATAGGGATGGTGCCTTTTCTCAAAAAGATAACATTACCTTCCTGCCTTGAGAATCTTAGACACATCTTTATGATACTGTTAATGATCAAGGTGGTGGAATCCATAATCAAGAATAAGATACAGGGTAAGGTCCTTCCATGCATATCCCAGTACCAGTTTGCCAAAAAGGGTTCTTCAACACCAGTAATGCAATAGCATTATTCAAGATGGTAGTTAATTACACCAGAATCATGAGGACATCTAAACCAGTAATCATCCAGCTGAACACTGCGGGTACCTTCGATGCCATCAGAACACATTGTCTCATCAACCTTCTTGTCAAATATGATATCCCATCTGGGATAATAAATATTATAGCAAATTTCCTCAACAACATGGACATTTCCATCTCCCTGAATGGAAGAATCTCACCATCTTTTACCCCAACAAATTCCATTCCGCAGGGCTCTTATCTGAGTGCCCTGCTATTTATAATCTACATTACCCTCTATTAATTGGACTTGGACAAGACTTCCCTGGGATATTTACACTCACCCTCAAGAGATCAATCCTCCACATAACATACATGGATGATCTGTTTTTCTCCCATCACAAAGACTAATCATAAAATTTTCCAAAATCGTCCATGCCTTTTCTTCCAAGTCGGGACTTACCTTTAATTTAAATAAATCCTTGGCATGGAAGATATCCTCTGGGAACACCATCCCTTCTCCTTTCACTGCCATGCCCCAAAAATTTCTGGGATTTCCAATCTACAACTCACAGCTTGCAATGAGGAGAATCATACAGGACTCCCTTCTCCTCTCAATCCAAAAAAAACCATTGATTCATTATCCAAAGTTTATTTGTCACTATATGTGATAACTTCATTGCTCAACATCCTGGTGTTCCCAAGAATCTCTTATTACATGCTGATTATTAATTTTTCCTAAAAATTCATTAGAAATATAAATTCACTATGTGCAAGACTTATGTGGAAAGGCAAGACCATGGCCATCAGTCTGAGGTATTTCCATAGGCACACAAAACTCAATAGGCTATCACTGATTGTTTTGTTTCCAGCATACACATAACACCATCCTTAACCTATCTCAATGTTTTCTGGAAGCATCATGCTTTACATCCGTTTTTCCTACAGACACCCCTTCTCCTCTCTTGAGGAGTTGGTTGTCATCCTTATTGTTAAAGATTGCAAAATTTATCCTCTACCTATTCAGGTTAACTCACAGAAAATTATGCACTCATACCACCTAACTAATGGAGAAATTCCCCCAATCCCATCACTGTTAACCCTTTCCAATCATTCAATCATTAAAAAGTTTAAATGGTGGCATCTCAAACCGAAATTTTTTGATTTTTTGATTAAATTAAACCTGAGTGCTCTGCCCACATGCCAGTTTCTAGTCTATCATAGAGGGTTCTCATGCTTTGACCCAGTCTTCCCTTTATGTAAACAGGATGATGACACAATAATACATATTCTGAGCCATTGTACCTCACTCCAATGAGAAAGAGACTTTATTGCATCCATATACAAAACAAGAGTGCCTCTCTTCACCAGACTGGTGTGCACTCATTTATGGCCATACCTTGGTTGTCCATGAGAAATTACTTCTGGCAAAACTTCAGGCCATCGGAAACAGAGATGAAAAATTAGCTCCAACATACATCTACAATGCTACATGGAGCCTTGTAGCAATGGACAATTTGTGATTGAACAGTTGATTTTTTTATACCCAGACCATTGGTATTGGGTTATGTAACCTTTATTATAGTGTCTGTTAACAACATAACTCTGTTATTGCAATAACGTGATACTTTGAGCTCACAATAAAATTTCTTGATAAAAAAAATGGCAAAAATTATTTTTGAGTTACTAATTAATTTATCAGTGAGTCAAATTGGAAAACTTTTTTTTTTTTTGGGGGGGGGGATATATATGAGACCAGCATTTCTTAGTTAGTAGAAAAATTGCTCACACTAAATAAATTCTGCATTGTATATTTATCTAATTTTGCATCGCATTAAATAGATTTAAAAGAGTTTTTTTTATGTTTTGAAATACCTATATTATACATACTATAAAGATACTTTTATTTGTTTTATATTTTTTTTTTAGGTAAGTAATAATAGAGAAGTTTTATTTTAATTACTTTCAATAAATTTATACTCTACTTTAATAAAGATGTAAATAAAGATATGTTTTGAGTATGATTTTAAATCACTTTTTTTTTTAATTTTACAACTTCTGTCTTGATTTTCAAATCCTACAAATATTATCCCCTATCCCATTTTTATAATTTTTTAAGAAATAAACTATTTAAAATTATGTGTCACTTTTTAAAAATTCTATGATTCACTTATTTAACAATGACATAATATGCCAGATATTAATCAATTATTATGTCAAAAAATTGTTTCATGAAATAGAAAATATCTTTATTATGGACTTATATAATGTATAAATCAACGATAAATTAGTTAATATGACTTTAAAAGTTTAATAAAATAAGAACAATATTATTTTTTACAATCCTTATAAGATTTAAGTGAGAATAATTTAACATTACTATAAATGAATCTAATCCTGGTTATTGATATAATTTTTAACATTAAAATCTCAAATAATATTGACTGAAGATAAAGACACTTGTTTGTTTGTGTATATGTTTGAAGATTTTGATAAAGTTTGCCAAAAAATTGGCATAATATAATTAATACTGATAAGGTTTTATTGAAACAATTTTTTCATATTAACTTTTGATAAAAATGTAAAAGAGAAATCTATGCATATATAAGTATGTTCTTATATCCAAGGCACTAAATAAAATATTAGTTTAGTACTAGCTTTATAGTTTTTTAATATATTTTATGAAAATGATCATTGTCCTAATTGTTACAATAGTTTCCATATAATATGCAAATTAAATAAAAGCAACACTTACATTTCAACCAATAAATTATTAGAAAAATAATAATTAAAATATCACAAGGCCACCTTTTTTTTATCTTTGTTGCTTCTATTTTAAAAGTAATTGTGTAATATTATTTAAATGTATGTAAATTTATTCCAGGGATATTAATTTAAAAATATAATGCCATATCATACAAATTATTTTATTAATTCAGCTAATCTTTTAGAATATATTTTTTATTTATAATGTATATAAATATTAATATTATTGTTGGATTTTTTTTTTAAAAAGTGATAATTTATTAACAGGATATCTTAGGTATTCATGCCAAAAGAGTACTTATAAATCCTTATCTCAGCTACGCATACTTTTATGCAGGATCCAGACTAATTATAAATTATTTTCATATCTTTATTCTAATTAAAAAAGAGTAATAATAAATCAATCAACATATATATATATTGAAAGTAAATATATGCGTCCACACATATTTGCTTAGTTTTTAAGCAATTGATTTGACTGAAACATTTTGTTGTGTGTGCACGGTATAAATGGATCCACATAAACTGCATTTAAATATAACAAATTTGATTCACTTTAGTTTTGGTTTTCATCATATCGTTTTAGTATACAAAGTGTTTATGTATTGAATATATATAAAATATGTAACAGATAGTAATTAAAATCATATTTGTTATAAAAAAAACATTTTTTTAAAAAAAAGTAGTTATATTTTATTTTAGATACATAATAAATAAATAAATCATCTACTCTGTTCAAATATAAATATCCAATCTGTATATAAATATTATGCAGAGTAAAAAAGTTAAAAAAGTAAAACTAATTCAGCAAGTGCTTTCAGTAATGTATACCAGATTCAAGGTGATTAATTTTAGTCGCCATGAATCTAATATACAGTGCCGAAAGCGCTTGGTGAATTAGTTTTATTTTTTAAATTTTTTACTCTGTGTTATATTTATATGAGTATATGATATTTAAATACATAACTAATTAATCAATTTCTTTTGTGAATTTATTAAAACTTAAATCAAAAGAATAGGGATCAATTCATATCCAGCTTACTAAAAGAAGTAAAAAATATCATTTCATACTCTGTTTAGCAGAATATTTTTTTTTTGTGTTAATTAATAAAAGTTAAATTTAAATAATATAGACAACACTTTTCTGTATGAAAGATTTTATTTTTACATTAGATCAATGATGTCTTTCTTGCATGTATTTATTTGATGCATGTTTATCATTAATCCTGTTAATATAGAATAAGATCTGTAGTTTAATGAATTTATTATCAATAAATGAAATATCATAGAACGCAGTGTGTGCATATATCTATATATGTAAACATATAACTAAAATCATTCATTATTAATAATTGAAATATTTTATATTATTAATCATGCACATATGTGTATATGCGTGTTTAATAATTATTTGTTACAATTTATATATCTGAATACTCTGGATAATATTATATTTAATAGCTTGTTATTTTCAATTTGTGGAAATATTTTTATTTGTAATTTAAAAGCAGAATCATTTAAATGTGTTATAGAGCACTTAATCAATTTTTAATTTCATTTATTATTATTATTTTTAATTAATAAATGCATTAATCATTAATTTAAGTTATTCTAGTAAAATTATTTCATACTAAAATAGATTGTTATAAATGGCCATTAAGTAAAAACTATTGTAATAATAAAAATAAATATAATGGTAATTAATTATTATGTAGTCTTTCAATCTGCAGAAGTACTTTCATTTAATTCCTTAACCTTTTTCATATGTATTTTCTTTTGAACACAGTCACAGTTCTTAAGGTCATTGGGATTCCAAGCTAGTTTGAACAATAATGGTATTGTGTTGACATTCGTGTTTTATGTAAAATTACTTAGATGGTGCCAGTGCCATAAATATCACTTTTGTAGTTCATATATTTCAGTTTATGGTGATTACTTTTTATTGATAGCCCATATACTCATGGTACCTAATGAGCCAAAACATTGATAATGATCAGCATTAATGCAATGATCCCAGCATTTTTAAGTAGATTTATTATAGTTATTTTAGCATTGAGTATCATTGGTGATTCATTATATATTTACAGGTAAACTACTTTTATATATTTACAGGTAAACTACTTTTAAAAAATTATATTTAACCCACAATGCTACAATTGGTATTTGATACTAGTATAAATTTTAAAATGCCTTAACCCTTCCATACTTTGCTATTCTGGTGTTTTTCTTTGTCTCACACATTGATGTAAAATATATGATAAAATAATTATTACTTATCAGAAAATAATAAATTTGACTTCATTTGATAGATATTTTTATTTACTACTGAAATAAATTTTAAAGGTTTGCATTTTGTTTCTGTAAATATTAAAAAAATGAGGATGTAATCAAAACAAAGACTTTACTCATTGTTGTTTATAGAAAGATTATTTTCAGTTTATAAAATCAATGAAATATTTTTTAATTCTTATTAAATTTACATATCCAAATGAATAATTATTTATTTCTTTAATATCTAACAAATTATGCTTTAAACATTTAAGTTTTTGAATATTTATCGCAAATTTGCAATTTTTTTCTTATTGTAAATATCAAATAGATTGTTTACATCATAGCTGGTCTTCAAATTTGCTTCTGGCCATATTTATGTTAGCTGCTAATGTAACATTATATTTTTGAAAATAAAGTATTTCAAGTCAAAATAAGTTATTCATAATTTATATTTTTTGATATCTAATAAATATAGTGCAAATTATTTTTAAAAAAATATCTAAAACCATAATAAATTCACAAATAAACATGTTTTTGCATCATTGGAAATTTCAATGTCATAAAATGCCGAAGGTTTTATAGCCTTGGCAACACACAATGGCTGATCATGTCAAGGCAGAGCTTATGTCTATTGTAAGAGTGAGAATTTTGAATTTCATGCCTTTTAGTGTGGAATTTTCAGGCAAAAAATTTATTATAATAAAACATACCATTTTACATACATTTTAACATATAATACAGAAAAATTCACTAGGGGAGAATTGGCCAAAAGACATTTTTCTGTCATTTGAAGTACACATGGGATCATTTTATATATTTTAATCAAATACATGCCCATCTTGGTATTTCCTATGCATATTTCTACTTTTGCAAAAATCAAACTAGTTTGAATTTAGCTTGTATAGTATATGATTTATGCCTCTTTTTGATTGAGAGGTATCTCATATTGCTTGTAGTCTAAATGGAAATAAATGTTCTATCTTTTTTATTTATTTTCTTTGTCACTATTTTTTATTTATTTATACAAACATTATTAAACTTATTGTAACTAATGCAAATTTATTTTATTATAATAAATGATTATAAGAAAACAAGTGAATCCAGTAACGAAAGTAGTTTTATTTCTCTATTTTTGTGACTTTATGGCTATATTTTTTTTAATTTTTTATACAAATATTTTAAAATTTATTATAAATAATACTTATTATAAAAAAACCAAATTTGGAATGATCATTTTATAAAACAAATACTTTTCTTATAAAGCAGAATGAGATATCACCTATAGCATTTATATTACAAAATTGTGTTGTAGCTATTGCAAGTTAAATAATTTATTCAAATAATGATTGTTTTCATATCTAATTATTTTATGTAATAATTAGAAAATGTTAATAATAATAATAATAATAGGTGTTTTATTTTTAAATAAATTAAATACTTACCTTTTTATGGTAATTATGTTTTAGTTACCAAAACCTTAAAATAAATATTTTTCTATTTACACATCTGTTTTTTTATTATGATATCTTTTGAATCATGTTCAGAACCTAAAAGATTGAGTGAATACTGCTAATATATAATATAATGGTTCAATTTTAAATTATAATGTAATATTTTTTCAATGTTCTGACAATTTTATTTTTCTGTTTTTTTTCATTACATTTTATAACTGGTGCAATAATTAAATCTACATTCTAATGATGTTTTGTTTTCAAATGGTTTTATCTTACTTAATCTATTTTATTATTTGGCTTTTACAAGTAGGTGTTAGAGTTTTTTTACCATATTGCTGTTTAAATCCAGCATCTGAAGTGAATTCTGAATAAAAGTCATTTATTGTTAGAATATTTTCAAGTTTTTAACTTTTTCCAAAAAATATTTAAATTTTATATTTAAAGTCTCCCCGTTTGCCAAAAAATTGAAAGCTACTTTTATTTAAGTAATTTAAACAATTTTTTTTTAAAAAATTGTAATTATCAATTATTTATTATCTTTTAAAAATTACTACTGATAATGATCATGTTATATCTTTTGGTCATATTTGTTTGTTTTCTTCCTGTCTTCACATAGAAAACTTTACATTCATACAAACAAAATTTTATGACTCTCAATCTAAACCTGCCCTGTTTACAACCGTATGAGATATCAATATAAAGTTTCAGGTGCCTTAATTTCATATATTTTTTTAATCAAATAGATATCCATCTCACTATATTTCTAGATCAAATTTAGCTTGCATAATATAAGTTTTATATCCTTTTTGAAATTATCAGTATCTCAAACCAATTGTAGTCTAAATAGAAGTAATTTTTCTCTATATTTTGAAAATTATAGTCATTTTATTCTACTTTTTTAGTCAAATATTATAATTATTATAAATAATGCTTACAATAATAAAAAGTTTACTTTATTATAATAACTGATTGTGAGAAAGCAGTTTTTAGTCAGAAAGTAATCTAAACAAAAGAAATTTTATTTCTACATTTATGTGATTTTATGGTTATATATTTTTCAATTTTTTTAGATAAAAAATCAAATTTGGAACAATATTCACTTAAAACAAATATCTTTATTAGGAGCAATATGAGATATTACTTTTAGCATTTGTGTTATAAAACTGTTGTAATCATTGGGAGTAAAACTTAATTTTTGAAGTTTTTGATAAAATTCATGACAAAAAAAATGTGTACATCTGATGCTTTGAGACATGAAAAAAAGGTGTACATACTATTTACAATATATTAAATTATTTTCTTAATTAATGCTAATTTATTCTCATCACATTTTTATATTTAAAATATTAGCAATTCTTCTTCTTTAAAATACTTGTTATAATGATTAACTACTATATATTTAGTATCTTAATAGTCAGATATTCCATTAATATCCACAATTCATTTACATTGCCATGTTAATATTCAAAAATATATTTTAATGGATAGCTATTTTTCAATGTGTACCTTTTAAATCGTCCCCCTTCCCAATCAAGGTATTATATGTATGTATATCATTCATATTTTTATCAGTTTTCATATTTTTATCAGTTTTTTTAATCCAATGTTTATCCTAAATATTCATTAATTTCAAATATTAGCTAAAAATTATTTTATGCTTTGTAGTTTTTAATCCATCTAATTTTGCTAACTCATAAAAAGTGTTATACCATAAATCATTTCAAATCTAAAAATAAAGATATTTTTTCGTTATCTAGTTGTTTAGTGGAACAGACTTAATAATTAACTGTTTCTGTATTAAAATTCATCTGAGAAAAGTAATTTTTTTCAATTGAATGGAAATCACTTGGTGGTTAAACATCACATGACCACCTAAAAAAATTGTCAATCTGATTATATTTATACTTGGAAAAAATATATAGACTTTGTTTATATGTTTGTTTAGTTTAATTCCTGAAGATGGAGTGTAATTATATTAGAAAACTGATATGGCCAAGGATAACAATATTTCATCATATGTGATAATTTGATAATATTTCTTTTCTCTCAACATCATTCACTTTGAAATCTAAATTTTAGACTCACTTCAAAAACCTTAGTGACTTCTTTATGTTCTTAAATTCATAAAAGTCAAAAATTATTCAAAAAGATCTTAATATGAATCTTGTCCAAAATAAAGTTTTTGTCACTATTATATCTTAAACAATTTAATTCAATTTCAACTTTTTTTATAATTAACTCATAAATAGCCACATTAGATTTCTTTAGTCATTTCTAATTTTCTCCTTTTGTTAAACTAACTTTTTTCAATTTATATATATATATATATATTGATACCTATTTAGCTTGTGCACATGGCCATTTTGAAATCTAAAGGCCAGTCAAAACCACCGCTGACACATTCAACTGATAAATTATATCGAATAATTCACACATGATCATGATATGACCATTCGTTACAAAATCATAATTAACATCAATAATTAAAAAATTAAAGTGCAAGTTTCATACAATTATATTTGATCAAATCCACATGTTGAAATAATGTAAATATTGAATAAATGTAGAAACAACTGCAGAAACATTAATTCAATAATTAATAATAAATTGCATTTTATCTTAACATTAGTTGAAGAAATAATTGTCTAAAGTAAAGAATATTAATTTTACAATTAATAAATCAGTTTTTTTATCAAATGAGTGATGTGCACTTAATTTCTCACATGTTGTTATAAACTAGTAGATGGATAAAAAGAATGTAAATGAGAGAGATTTATTTATTAAATTTCTTAAAGATATTAACATTATTAATATTTATCGTATTTAAAATCCAATACCCGTTTACACTTTTTAAAATTAATTTGATTATTTCAAATAGAAAACAGTTATTATAAACACTTTTTCGTCATCAATAGGTAGCATTATCATTTTTGAAAAATTGAATAAATAAATCTTTCTCAGATTCTTTTTATCCACCTGCTAGCTAATAATAACATGTGAGAAATTAAGCACAGAACTTTACTCTTTTTGATAAAAAATATCTGATTTATTATTTTTTAATTGTAAAATTAATATGCTTTACTTTCCACAATTATTCTTTTGACTAATGTTAAGATAAAATGTGATTTATTATTAATTATAGAATTAATATGAGTTGGCAGTTGTTAAATATGTTTATTCAACATTTATAGTATTTCAATATGTGGTTTGATCAATTTTATGTTTATTGAACATGTAGTTTTTTAATTATTATGTGTCCATTATTTTTTCTTTTACTTTTTCTGTTTAAGTACTTTAAATTCATATTTTAGAAATTATAAGCTAGTAAAAATAATATGCTTTATTTTATATGAATATATAGTATAATTGTTATTGTAGAAATTATCTTTTAGTAGTTGAAAATTATAAACTTGGTTTAATCAGACTTCTGCATCTTTTGAACGATGCTTTGTATTGGCCAAGCCATCCTTCCCGCTCCCTGCATTCTCCAGTACATTGTGCCATCATTATTTAATAACATTCATATTTTAGAAGTTATAAACATTTAGTATTTAGAGTGTTCTCACTGCCACTTTGAATTCTAAGGACCATGCAAAAACCACCCCTGACACATCTAAGCAATCCCATGTGAATTATTCGATGTCATTTATTACTTGGGAGTGTCCGCAGTGTTTTTGGGTGGTCCTTAGAATTCAAAATGGCAGTGAGTGCATACTAAATCAGGACTTATTTTTTCTTAATTATTATCATAAACTACTGAAATTAAAGCAGACCAACAGACTTCAGTAAGCCTGTGAAATGTAGAAATTTATGAAATAAATTATTGATAAAAATAAGATATATATTATTTAACATTCGTTTTATTTTTTTAACGAATTAATATATATCAATATCGCATTCATTTATATTTCCAACACAACTTTTTTTAATAAATTGAATTTGTGTATTTACTCCAAAAAATACTGTGATCATTTTTTATATATATAATTTTCTCCTTCGATCTTATGTATATATTAATTTTTTTTATTTAAAAAAAAAATACTTTTTTTTTCATCTAATAATTTATTTATTTTTTGCTTCTTATTTTCTTGTTTATCTGATTAGTTATTTTATTTGTAATATACATTTTAATACTTTTATGTTATTTGGCATTTGCATTTTAAAAATCAGTGTTGTTGATTTCTTTTTGTCCTAAATCGATAGTCATTGCCAAACTTTATACAATGAAATTCTAAATGATATAAATAAAATGATCATTAAATGATATTCGTGAAGTACATTTACATCATTAGTGATTCATTTAAAAAAAAAAAACCTTCTTCTTTCTTTTATAATATCCAATTATAATATCCAATTAATGTTGTATTTATTAGAAAAGCTTTTTTATTATATATGTGTTTGTAGTTATATGGTCGACTATTTCTATTATCTAGTTCAATGGTGGCAAATCTTTTTATATGTGTGTGCTAAAAAATTTTAAATAATATATAGAGAGTTGTTATCCTGCTAAAAGTTTTTAATAGGAGGGGGAATAATAAAAAACCTTAATTATTGCAGATTTTTATTGAGACAAAGTAAAAATTAACATAAAATCTCTTAAAGATGAATTTATAGTAAAGCGTTGGTGGTTGAGAGGTCAGCACGGCTGCCTTGCTGGCGGTTGTCCCTGGATGGCGGGTTTGCTTCCCGGCCGATGCTATGACACATGAGAAAAAAAAAATGAATTTATAATTTGTCATATACTTTGACATATAAAAATCAACATTAGTTATTAATTAATGAGATTTTTGCTGTTGTACGTTGTTTGCTAAATATTTTATATCAAGTTCATATTTCATCACTTTTAGTAATACATATTCCAAATTAAATTCATCAGTCATTATATTTCTTAAACTGCCATTTGACTCACAAATATATGTAAAAAAAGAAAAATGCTAATATAATCTTTATAGTATTTTACATAACTAAACGTTTCCAGAATGACGTTTCAAGTTCTCATTATTATTATTTTTTTTTCATATGTCATAGCATCGACCGGGAGGCGAACCCACAACCGTCTGCAACCAACTACTTGCTTGCAAGGCGACTGCGCTGACCTCTCTGCTAACAACGCTTATGACAACAATCAACCATTTTCAAATACAGTAGAGCTGTAAATGCTATACTTTATTCCAAGCCCCCTCTGCGTTCAAATGTATTTATAGTGTATAATTATCTCACGTTTTGTTTTAAACATTGATTAGGATCGAAAACGTATTGTTTATTAAACTGCAAGTATACAGTACTTTTCAACACGTACATTTTACAATACAGTTACTTTTTTTATATGTATACTATGTATATATAAACAAAGGAAATAAATAAAAGTGTTTAGTATAAAATATTTTTATATCTATTATTTATACTCTGATATTAATCAAGATTTATTCTAGTCTGATTATCTTTTTTTTTCCATATGTCTAATATTTTCATTAGAATGGCTTCAATTCCCAATGCGAGTTTACACTTTAATCAATATTTTTTCTCTATATATATATATATATCTTATTGTGTTTGGTTTGGATTGCAGACTCCAAACCAACGGTAAT
Organism: Epiperipatus broadwayi; assembly: GCA_028023455.1. Lineage (NCBI taxonomy): Eukaryota > Metazoa > Onychophora > Udeonychophora > Euonychophora > Peripatidae > Epiperipatus > Epiperipatus broadwayi. The sequence goes on along the minus strand of JAQFVV010000004.1, from coordinate 258,496 downwards.
AAAAAATAAAAATACGTGGAAGTTCACTAAATCTGATTTATTAGTATTAAATATATATGCATAATATATAATCAATAAATATATTTCCACGTATCTGAACTTCATTAATGCCGGGCAGGTAGTGCCCAAATGACTGAACTCACTTCCAGCTGTATATAATAGCTTGCCTCATGAGTTTGTTCAATGTCTATTCTGGCTGTCCGGCTGTACTAGATGGCTTGCCTTGAGTTGGCTTTAGCCTTTGCAGCTTCCAGTCCTATTCTGGACTTGCCTCACTGTGTAGACTTATAGTGTAATGTCAGTAATAGAAATGTTCATTGTGAGCAGTGGTTTTAATTGAGAGTGCATTCTGTCATTTAAGCTAGGAAGACATAAGTTATCTCCAAAAATACTGACCATTTATTATTAGATCCTCAACCTTACTGGCAACAATCGGATTCAGAGAGCATCATTGCCTATTGGCTTATATTAACCAATGGTTGATATTTATCCACATGTTTACACATTGGCCATATGTTTACACATTAACTATATGTTTACACATTAGTTATCCACATGTTTACACATTGGTTAGTAGCAATGAGTGCTCAATCCGATTAGATAAGAACAGGATCTGGACTACTCCATTTCTAAGGTAAGGTAAGATATGGCATATCTCTAACAATCACTTTTTATAATTCTTTTATTTGCAATGTCTATTTTGTATTTTAAAATTTACTTTACATTTTACATCTTCAATTACAGTAAGAAAGATATACTGATGAAAAGTATTTCTGTTTGAACATAATATCATCATTCCTTTACATAGAACATTAAATGCAATCAGTACATTTTTATTCTTTTGTTCATTTGCTTTAACTGACATTTTCCATTTAAAAAAGCATACTTATCAACTTATTTTTCTAAGAGCAATTCTCTTCTCCAGACTCTAGAAACATCTATTGCAAATTTGAGCAATTAATAGATATCAAATGGTAGTGTTATAATATTCAGATTTCCAAATCAGTTTTTGACTTTTGCCTTCTTTATCATAAGCTTAGAATTGCATTAAGGTATCTATCAGCTACATTTTACTTCTATATATTGCTCAAACTGTTAGCCTGAAATTACAAAAGTTTTAAATCCAGTCCAACTCATTTCCACAAGTATCCAAATCTGATATCAAGTATGGTGAACTAAATTTTATTCTAACTGTATGTAGGCCTCTTTCACTTTTCATTTAGGAATTTAATTCTAACAAAGTAATATGTGCTTTTTTTTATATTACTGCTAACCTATGATTCCAATAACTGTAATATTTATATAGCTATCAACCACCACATGGATGTGAGGTGGTAGTGCTTAATATCTACATCACTAAATCAGTTTCTGGCTCTAACTTTCCATCTTAGAGGGCATGGGATATTTACCCTACAATATTCTTAGGCAAGACATGATAGTAGTCAATCTTTAGGGTCTATATAAATATATACTGCACCATAAATAAAGTTGGAATACTACCTTTATTGTTAAAAGGATGTTGCCTTGACAACAGGTTAAGATTGTTGGTTGTTATTGGTATTGAGATTGTCTAAATGCCTTGAGAATTATTACACTTATTATTTAAGTAATACTTTGGGTGCAATTTGAAAATTGTAATTGCAATTTTTAATGTTGTAATTGACTATTTATTAGTTTGAATTCAGAACAGGTTATATTTACTTTAAGGAGGTTTATTTAAATTTCTTCATATCAATGATTTCAATCATTGTGGTCAAGTTACAATCTTTAGTATCTATATAAATACATTGGTCCACAAATAAAGGTAGGATTACACTTTATAGTTAAAAGGAGGTTGCCTTGACAACAGTTGAGATTGTTGATTGTTATTGATACTGGGATTCTCTAAAGTGTTGATTAATTTTAATGAGAAATGTATGCATATTCATAATATAAACCAATTCTAAGTTGTCAACTGCATGAATCCTTCACTTTTATGCTTTCTCACTTGTTATTTCATTCACATCTTATAGCTGTAAACATTCATCCACTTGTTTTTTCATAGCCAACACAGTGGTTCATCATTAAACAGTTTATAACATTATAGATGCTTGTGTGATTCTGAGCAATGTTAAAGTGATGGACTCCAGGACTAAAGATCCATAAATAGTCATTTCATGTAAATTTTTATATGAACTCTTGAGTAATAAATCACTTGATTATTTAAGATTATAAATGTTATTTTTGAAAATTTATAAAAAACATTACGTATAATGTATAAAGGTTAGTTTAAGATTTTATGTGTGAGTATATACTTAGAGTATAATCAAGTAAGCACAAAATGAAAATACATGCCAGATACATTTTATTCTTTATCAACAATAACTTACACTTTGGAGAATATCTTTTAAGTTATATTTAAGCATTGTGTAATATTTTCTTATCATTAATACCAGTAATTACTATACATCTAACCAAATAAACTCTTTGTTTACTCAATAATAACAAACATGTTTCTATTATTTATCTATGAGAATGTAATTAATATAATCAGACAAACTATTGATAGAGGATGACTGTTTAACATTCCAGCCAATTTCAAAAACATTTAAAATAGCTTATGCTATTTTAACTATTATTATTATAAATAATAATGATATAAGTCTCATTATCATAATCATAATATTATTATATATCTGAGTGTGATAATCCATTTCTTAAAAATAAACTGATATTATATTTTTTTTGTTTAATAGTCCATAGACTGTGGCAAACTGAAAAGTTTATTTATTAGTATAGTCACCTGACAAGTTTGTTATCTACTTGTATATGTGATATGTCTAGAAAAACCAGTTACATTTTTACAGATATCACCATAGCAATTTTGTAATATTAACTGCTTTAGGTGGAGGAATATGATGATAAATAGAATGGGTAAGATTTTGAAATCTTTAAGACTTAATGCAGAAGAGATTCAAAGACAGCTTGGCAAGATGTCAAATAAACAAACTAAATAATTTGCTGGTGGTATGTGGTTATATTTGTGAATTCTGAAAACTCATCTTTAACTTTTTGTTTCTTTTTACCACTTTTTCTACCTTTTTTCTCTTTTTGTGGAATTAATATAGACATATCCATTTCTGAATGCCTATTAAAGGGTGATAACTAATTAATGTTTAAAAGTCTTGATGTTATATATAGAGCTTGCAAAATAAGCTCTTAACAAGCTTTGCAGAATATCCCCAACTCCAGACTGGTTTCTTCTACTGGGGTTTGGGGGTATTCTGCAAAGCTCGTTAAGAGCTTATTTTGTGAGCTCTATATATAACATTTGTAAATACAAGCTTATTAAATTAGGTCATGTGACATTTGACTTGATTTTTTTATAATTTTATTTTTTGCTATTAAGGCTTTGGTGATTTTATATTGCTAAAACTATTAATATATATACAGTCCTATATGGCTATTTAAGTTAGATAGCTGGATTGGAAGATATATGGATGACTGAAAATTTCAGATTTTCTACTTAATAGTTATACATCAGATAAAGTGCTGGGCTCGTCCTGGTATTTTTAATCTAATGCTTGAATATCCTAACACTTCATTGAGGATGGCAGTAGCAGAAATTGGTCTGGGGTTGGGGATATTCTGAAAATATTCTGAAAAGCTTGTTAAGAGCTTATTTTGGGAGCTCTATATATAACATTTGTAAATTCAAGCTTATTAAATTTAGGTCATGTGACATTTGACTTTATTTTTTTGTAATTTTAAAAGTCTTGACTATAATAAAAATACAATTTTTCAAACAAATTTATTAAATAATATTTATGTTAATATTATTTTACTCTCAGGCATACCTTCCAACTGACTATTTTATAAATTTCCTGATTATCAGTAACTTAAGCATAGATATTATGATGTATCATATTGAAACAGTCAGCTTTGTCAATCCTACTGTTCACCTACTATATACTATAGAAGCATTTCTATATAAGTATCTATCACCAAATCCTCATATATCAGATTAATATTATATCCAAATCAGGCTGGATTTAAATATAAAGGTATTAGTTATGTATGCATGTGCATATTTTTAAGCCTACAAGATAAAAGGTGTATCTGTATATGTAAAAAACCCATATATACACACACATATATTTCTAGGAGTAAATTAATGAAAACTGCATTGTATGTGTAATGAGAGACTACATATATGCAGGAAAGAATAATGTTAACAGATTTAAAACATTATAAATTTATTTATTTGAAATATTTATTCTAAAGAAAATAAATATTTGAAATTATTGTATATTTCTGCATATATTGCTAAATTAAATAATCAAGTTACATATATAACCAGATGTTTTCCATTTATAGATTTGTTTTCGAAAATTCGTATTATAAAATTTAATCTTTCTCCTGTAGTGTGACCTAATTAAAAAACTAAAAGTAACACTAACTTGTAGGATAAATTATCCTGAGTAATTAAAAAGAAATCATGAATGACCGGCTGTAAAACTTCGCTATAAGAAATAAAAACAAAGTAATTATATGATTCTAGGAATACAGCGAGAAAACTGGCAAAACAAATCTAGAAAATTACTATCACTGAGAAGGGGGGGGGTAAGCTGAATATATAAGCCTCTGCAGCCATTTTGAAATTACTCGGACATTTTTTATTCAACAACTTATGTTTAAAATTATTAATTAAGATGCAAGTTTAGTAGAAGGCATTTTCTCTTGCCTTTCTGACCCAGGAGTCTACTGATGCGGGAAGCAGTGAAGGAAAAGCCGTAGGAAGCAGATGCCTATTTCCATCCTCAACATGAAACAAGTACAAGCAGCAGAGAGCCCAGTAAAACCTTTCCTCTACTTAAAGATTAATAACTCGGATAAAATGCGATAATTTCTAAAGCTCGCTAAAATTAAACTCTATGGCCATAGCAATAATGTAATTTTAAATCCACTACTAAATGTAATTTTGATTTCTTTATTTTTCTTAAAATCACTACTATAATGTAATTTTTATTTCTTTTGTTTTCACCTTAAAATCTTGCCTGATTTAATTTGATATGATTTGATATCTGATTTAATGATTTAATTTAATATCATATTTATTGATCTACGTACTCTATGTATTTATTAATTTATGTGTTGGTTTGCTAAGTTATCTCTGATTGATCTAGTTCAATGTATTTACAGTTTTCTGACTTATTTAGTTGTGACTTGCTTAAAATGATTGATTTTAAATTAATTATTATAAATTTCATTATGTATAATTGTAAATGCTTTATTCTAAATTGTGTCTAATTTTAAATGCTTCATTCTAAAATGATAATTAAGTTTCTAGATTATTTTATGTATTTTAACTTAATGATATGTGCTTTTACATATTTTAATATAATAATAATATTTGCCTTAATTAGTTCTTGTACACAACTTAAATTTGTCTTGAACTGGGTCAATCAGATATAAACTAATTGCGTTGCAATTTTATTTCAAACTATGCTAAAACAGAGTCAAATTTTAAATATCTGCTCATTAAACTTACATTCTTAGTAAATCTATGCTGTTTATGATTTTCCATTGCTTAGTAGTTGTGCTATATTTGTTCGAAACAGGATTTTACTATTGACTAAAGGCTTAGTGAGGAGCCATCACATTTTCACACCTAGAGAATAATAGGGTCTAGGATGCAAAAGAAAACCATTTCGAAAGGGGTAAAATATCTTGTTTTAAGAGATAATTAAAATGCTTACAGCTGTTTTAAAATAGATTCGCTTTAGAGATATTTAACAAATGTTTTAGCTGGAGTGATTGAAATACAGCATAGAGCTATAAATTCATATCTTAATGCCCAATAATGTGCTGTACTTCCTCCTGAAGTTATAAAATTCCTATATAGATAGGTTTACAAATTAGATTCCTAGTTTTTCCTTAATAGCATAATTATACATGCTACCTAATGAACTAATATACGGTAGTTTCATGAAAGAAACTAGTGTTTAGCATCATAAAATTTTAATTATATAATGTGGTCAGTGGTGCAAGTGTGTTTTTAAATGCTACGGCATATATATATATTTGTTGCTGTATTTTTAGCGGTTGTATGTTTAAGCCTACGCCATTACTCTCTTAGTTCAGACAACTATCTCTTCATATGGGGGTTGTATGTCCCACCCCATTCTGCATTCTCATAAATGGGACATGAGACTCCCATAGTTTAATTAGTTGTTCGATCGCTGGACTAAAAGGTCGTTATCTTACTTCCACAGCAAATGAATACGATTACTTGGTAAAAATTCCATAAAAAGGCAGTCTCGAGATGCAAGGGCTATATCAGACTTTATATTTTCTATATGCCATGGTATCTGAAGTCTGACTGCCAATCATCAGTTCATCTTGCCATGGTAATTGTATTTTCAGCTTTGATCTGAATTCGAGTCTAAATTTTATAAGCACACAAGCTATATAGAGAATATTAAGTATTTGTGTTGGATAAAATGTCATATTCTTTATCAATATGTATAATGACTCCTGCTAGCTCTAGAGCGGATCTAGACCCTATTATATAGCATAAACTAGGCATAGATGACCTTGAGCAAATTAACTTGATCTATAATGTAATCTTAAGGCTCATGAAAATATAAATGTTAAAATGTATAATTTCAAAATCACCTGCGAGTGATATCTATATGTAGCAAACTCAATTAAATGATTTGTAATTCAAACTACAATCAACTGCGTGTGATTGGAATTGCTATATAAACAATTAAAACATTACCTACGAGTGATATATGTATTTATAATAAACCTAACTAGCCAAAATGATTAATGTCACCTGTGAGTGATTTACATTGTACCAAATGTATATGTAAAATAAAGCCATATGTAACTAGGCAAACCATAAATGATTATAACTCCAGTCATCATTTGCATGTGAATCCCAAACTGAAATATGGAATTGTATCTGTTAAATCCACACTTATAACTGTGCCAATGTTATATCTGCAAGTCATACTGTGTGGTCAGCCAATAACGTTATACAATTCCCATGCTGTTCTTTTCCCACGAGTGCTCTCCAATGAATCGGTCTGTAACGAAGCTCTCCAACAAATTAGTCTGCAATGAATGCTCTCCAATGAATTGGTCTGCAATGAAGCTCTTCAACGAATTGGTCTGCAATCTCTCCACTGAATTGGTCTGCAATGAATGCTTTCCAACGAATTGGTCTGCCACGAAGTTCTCCAAACAAATTGGTCTGCAACGAAGCTCTCCAACGAATGCTCTCAATATCTCCGCTGCAGTCTCTTTCAGCTACACCCATGAACTACATTTCCACTGGGTGCTGATCATTAACTACCAGCACTGACGCGAGATATCTCTACTTAAATACTGCTTACTCAATACTGCTTGACTGCTCTCTACTACTCTCTATGTTACACTGCTAGATGTTACCCAGTCTTCTTATCACTCTCTGACAACTGCAATGATCAATCAATGCACTGACCAATAAGGTAACATCTCTTATCTAGAAACATTTGTAATTAGCAAATATTTCTAGGAATTGTCGATTGCCATAACATCAATGCACTAATTAAATTCCTCAGCTATCAGAGTGTGATCTAAAAACAGCCTTACGAATATAAATTCTAGTTTTTTCTGGAGTGCACAAACATGTCTGCCATTTTACAAAACACTACACACCTCCCTCCACTCCAAAAAAACCCTTGTTGCTATTCCTACTTTCCTGTAATTTCAGTAAGAAATGTACGATTTAACTCTGCTGCCGAAACTTTTTCACCAGTAACCTTCAATGGTGACTGTGCAAGTGTTTTATTTCCAAACTTTTCACTTCCGTTGTTAATGTTACTAATTGGGATTGACATTTTCACCCGGTTTCTCCGTCTACGGCTAAACTTGTAGTTCAACGTATTCGCTACTCCCAGGTTCCAAATGCGACTGCACCAATGTTAAATCCGCACTTACAACTGTGCCAATGTTATATCTGCAAGTCATACTGTGTGGTCAGCCAATAATGTTATACAATTCCCACGCTGTTCTTTTCCCATGAGTGCTCCCCAATGAATCGGTCTGCAAGGAAGCTCTCCAACAAATTGGTCTGCAATCTCTCTGCTGAATTGGTCTGCAACGAATGCTCTCCAATGAATTGGTCAGCCACAAAGCTCTCCAAACGAATTGGTCTGCAATGAAGCTCTCCAACGAATGCTCTCAATATCTCCACTGCAGTCTCTTTCAGCTACACCCGTGAACTACATTTCCACAGGGTGCTGATCATTAACCACCAGCACTGATGCGAGATATCTCTATTTAAATACTGCTTACTCAATACTGCTTGACTGCTCTCTACTGCTCTCTATGTTACACTGCTAGATGTTACCCAGTCTTCTTATCACCCTCTGACAACTGCAATGATTAATCAATGCACTGACCAATAAGGTAATGTCTCCTATCTAGAAACATTTGTAATTAGAAAATATTTTTAGGAATTGTCGATCACCATTACGTCAATGCACTAATTAAATTCCTCAGTTATCAGAGCACGATCTAAAAACAGCCTTACGAATAAATTCTAGTTTTTTCTGGAGTGCACAAACATGTCTGCCATTTTACAAAACACTACAGTATCCCTAACTTAGTCACCTGTGTGTGATATAACCCATATAGCCAAGTTATAGTCATCATTTTCATTTATTGATTTTGATATTTATTTTTCATTAAATTGTGTTTAAATTTAACTTTTGTGTCATGCCTCAATATTGCTCATTGGTAAGTCTTTATTGATTAATTAATCATTAGTTAAGAATCACAATCCATATTTTATAATTATGTTCTGCCACACACATCTTCTATATAGCTATACTCATTAATAAGTCAACTTATCCTAGTCTTGTGCTTTACTGATGTGCTACTGCCGAAACGTGATGAAGGAAAATGCTGCTGTGGCTTCATATGTGTCATCCGCAAGGTGGTAAATCTTTGAGCGTTAGTAAAGGAGTTGGGGCTATATCAGACAATGTGGTTAGTACCACTCTATGCTGGTCAGCCTTGGTATGATTTATTAAAGTTCTAGATTTTGTTGCGCGAATGTACAGATTTGACTGTTACAATATTTAAATACTTTAATAAACATACATTTTTTTAAATATTATTTCTACAGGTATTAATGTTTAACTTTGAATATATAACGCGCTCGCACACACACCCATATATATTCGTTGAATGGTACAAGACTGTAATAAATATGTAAAATTATTACTTACATTTTTAAAAATATATTTAGACAAAAAATTAAACTTATAATAAAAATTCATTCTGTAAAACGTTATTACTAAAACGCCATGGTTCTGATCACCAGGAAAAAAGGGTGTGGGACATAGATCTGATAATGATTAAAATTCAAAGTTGAAAACAATTTTATATTTTATTCATTAAATAGAGAAACGATATGCATATTTTATTTTTAACAATTTCATTACTTTGTGTAATTCTTTTCTACATTTTACATAACTGACTATTAAAGTAGGCGGATACAATCTACAGTGTCTAATAATGAATCTTCCTATCCAAATTTAAGTATACTGTACATTAAATATTTATTATGGCAAATAAAGTATTATATAAATGGAGAAACATAAAAAATAAAATAGTAAACTTTCCATTAATTGCTATAGAAGATATGGGTATGATTAAAAAGGTATTAATTTAAATTTTGCTGAAAGATACCAAATACGTTAGTTCCAGTTTTGATTTATACAGTTCAGACTACTATATCTAACAACAAATTGACAAAAATGTCGCATAAATAATAAAATTAAATGCTAGAATAAATAGTGTTTCTATATACCAACTTTCATATATATATTTAAAAAATGATAGTAGAAAAAAAAAAATCCTTTCAAATGTTTATTTATTTATAGATAGGCTTCTAAATTAATAGACGCTCACGTGACTAATTTACCAAGACAAAAATAATTGTAGAACTCCTTAATAAAAATCACTTTTTTAAAAAAACGAAGAACTTTAAACTAATATTTATAAAAGGTAACAAAATCTTATGAATATATAAAAAATAATGAAAGCATATAATATTCTTTCTTCCAATGAAGCAGATATTTGGTATCAAGAGAGACAAATAAATAATACAACAGGAAGCAATGCACAGGCACAGCTGAGGTCTAATTAGACGAACATTTGATAGGAGCGGTTCTTTTTACTCCTCATAAGACAGAGCAGCTAACATGACACAAGGAAATCAAAGAAACAGTCGACTACAAGAAAGATTTCCCAAAGGTTTTACAAACTCTGAAAAGCAAAGAAATAGAAAAAAGGAGAGAGAAAATATTAATTTTAAATGATTTCAGATACCTTTAAAATACAAAATGTGCATTAGGTGTTTAATATCAAACCTACCCATAGATGATTGAAAACAATATTATGTTAATATACTTATTATTTCATTTTATAAAAATACATAATCCAATATATGTGGGTAAATGTTTTATATAAATTTTCTCAACAAATCTTTATCGTTGTCTACTTATTTTTGAATTGCTTTATTAAATGATTGATAGGCCTAATATAAACATTGGTTTTAATACTTTTTGTATATTATTGATAATTGATTTTAACACTTCAATTATATTATTGTAATTAAAATAAAAAATTGTGATTCCTCTCCGAGCTGGAGTAGTAGTTATGATGTATTTTTCAATTTTTCTGATCTTTTAATAACTGCTGTTAATGTTATATCAGAAGCAAAAGAAAAGTTTTACAATTTTTTTTTCTCAGGGTTAAGTCAGGAATCGAATGCACCAACTATGTAAGACAAAAAGCGTTCCAAATAACCAGTCTAATAGACCTTCTGTATAACAGTGAAAAAAAAAAACAGTCGTTTCTCACCAGGTTTGCCAATTGAGGTATATTGATGAATTAAGTATTTAACATCTTTGTTTAGCTAGATACCCATTTATTGACTAACATGGGTGATTGACTAAGTTGGCTATGGGTCAGTTACCTGAACTAAAATTTCAACATTTGATTTAAATTTGAAAAAAAAATTTAAGTTTTATCTAAGAGGAATACTAATCCAGTTTATGGTTTTGACAAGAGGGTGTGTTGCCCTTGTACTATGAAGCTATTTCTACTGACTAAATTTTTCTGTTTGAAAAAAAATAAATAAAAGAATGCCATTTATTGGTTAACTGTAAAAAAATAGTTACCAAATTAACCCATCTGCAACGTCATATATAAAGGTAGCCAATCTAGCATGCGTGTTATACAATGGTGAAATTGTCAATATACCAAAAATTTAGATATAATATTGTAAAATGTTATATTTAATAATATTAAATATACTTGGATTTATAATTGTTCCACTTACATGGGATTTAAAATAAATAAAAATAAACTCTCCCAGATCATTATAATTCTAACCCTCATGAAAGCCTCATGAAAAGAGAATACATTTATGTTATGTGAACTTCATTTTTGTGTAAAATTCTTGTTAGACTGGCTATATATATATATTGTACCTATATTGATATAGGCACATATAATTTTATCTAAAATTATATTATTAAAATAATCGTTCATAAAAGAAAACATAAAATTAAATGTTGAAGAGTTTATTGCAGTTTGTTTTAGAAAAAAGATAAGAATTAAATAGTTTTCTAGCGTTAGTTTTTGAAATAAAAAAAGCTACAATTAATTAATCAAAAGGGGGGAGGGGGAGTCTTGGTTTGAGAAATGAAACTAAGGGTTATAAAAGGAAGTAAAGAGTTTATATTAGTATTCGTAAAAATATAATTTAAAAAGTTAAAACGTACAAATTTCTTTTCATTCAAGTTGATTAAAGAAAAAAATAATGTTAAAACTAAATAGTAAATTGTATTAAAAATATATGTGCGTATATATGTGCGATTTGTAAATAAATAAAAATGTATGCGCAATAAAAGAAGATTATCATTAAAAACACGGCAATGGTTATTAATAAAATAAAACAACACGTTTATCAAATGATTATCACTGGAATTTTGACACAGATCTTTGAAGGAGATATTACAATGACAACACGTCGCAGGTATAAATAGACTTTTTTTATCGGACAGTTAATCAGTTCACAAAAGTAATTGAGTAGTGCAGTTCAGAAATTAATTGAGTCAGTTAACAAACAAAATGCAGTGTTGAGAAGATTTTGGGAATTCACGCCTCTCCACAGCCTAAAAAGTCCGATGAAAACAGCAAGATCTGCCCGTGAAATAATGTCAACGTAACAACTTAGAAAATCTCCGTCAGTATCTAATTGTCTCCAATAGTAATAATCGTGAATAATAAGGAAACTCATCAAGGAAACGTCCCAGCCGGCTGGAAGCATTCATACTGGAACCATTCATACTGGAAGAAACAACAAACAAGAAGAAAACAAAGTGTTAAATCTACGTTCAAAATCCTAGATAAAACATTTGCTTATTTTCGTTTATACTGTAATAGCCATTGCATTTCATTAATTCGTGCGAATCCTCCAAGAGTCTAATTATATGAACTCGATATCATACATAAATGAACTATTGATATGTGTGTTTAAATTTCAAATGCTATGTAATACTTTATTATTATTATGTGTGTGCATGAATTAATATGTGCGTGATCCTTATATCAATATTATTGGTTAAATTAGATAAATACCAGTGTTCAGTTATGAAAATATACAAGAATATTTAAACTAGTTTAGAAATGTTAATTTAAAAATATGCGTGTGTTTTATTAGAAGTATAAAATGTTTAAATTTAGTAAATAAATGTTAGTTAATAAATTATCTTTAAAATTAAACTTTATTTGTCGGTCAATTCTTTTTATCAATTCTTTTACCAAATTCTTTTATCAATCTCTTTTATAAATTCCTTTTACAATTCTTTTATCAATTCTTTTAACCACTAATGAAGTATAATCTATTAGTGATTACAAACAGCTGAGCTAGTCGTGGATTTAGGCATTGAGTTAGTGGCCACTGTTCAAAGTGCGTTGTCTATTCTTTTAGTATTCTTTTAGAATAAACAGCTGGCGCCCGTGTTTATACACAAACAAAAAAGTGCTTTGGATTTGGTGTTGAACTCAACAGCCGAGAAGCTATGTCCTGGAAATGTAACATTAGTTATATACTTTATAGCTACCATTTAGGCATACATACTCTCCGAGTATGTTCTTCTCTGCCTAAGAGACTGGTATTTCGAATGCACATATTCGAACCCGGTTCAATATATATATATTCTATCTACTGAAATTAAAGATATATTTCAGTATGTAGCAAGATGCCAGTCTTTTTTTTTCCTTTCTTGTTTGATTTTTGGATGATGAATATGTTTATATGGATATGATTTCATTTCTATTCTTTATTATAATAACAATACAAATGCCAAAATAAATTTGTTGAAGGTTAACATTTCTTCAATTTGGTGCATACAAATGCGTATATTATCGACTGTCAATCAAATAAAATAAATCTCAGTTTGTCTGTTAACTTCAAGAACTCATTTGGAAAACAAATTTAAACTGCATCAACTATGAAAACAAAATTTTATTTAATATAGATATAAATGAAGTCATATTACAAGTGGCTCAGAGCAGAATTACTAAATATTTATTTTTAATAATATTGCCAATGCTTAAAGTCTTTCGAAATATGTAATATTAGAAATGTATAATAAAATATAATGTAAACTCATTGAAGGCAAAGATCTCTTTAATTGACACACAAACAATAGTGAAAGCTTACAGAAACTTATATATCAAACTCATTCGAGCAAAATGAATCTCACTTTGTCTGACAATTCCAAGAACTTAAATAGAAAACAAATGTAGATAATACAATAAAGAAATCCTACCAATAGCTCAAACAAACTCTTAATTAATAAATGCGGTATGAGAAAATATTTAAAATCTATATCCAGAACACTCTAATCTCCAGACCAACTGTTTTCAAGCTTGTGGCCCATGTCAATGGAGAGCTAAAATATTCGAACACTAGATCTAAAATATAAACTCAAAACTCAGCACTTATTTCAAACATATATTTAAGTAGAAACTCTGAAATTTTCGGACATGAATATGTCTTTAAATCTAGCTATCCAACTTAGAATAGCCATATGAGGCTGAACTAAATTCAGATCTACCATATTTTAATAGCCTCAGCATAGCCAAAGCCTTAAAGGTAAAATTATAATAATTAATAAAGCAAGTCATACATAACATGACATTACTTTTATAAACCTTGTAGTTACAAAAATGCAATAAAGAGAGTGTATCAATAGCTCAAACAAGCTCTTAATTAATAAGTGCGGTATGAGAAAATATTTAAAATCTCTATCCAGAACACTCTCATCTCCAAACCAACTGGTTTCGAGCTTATGGCTCATGTCAGTAGAGAGCTAGAATATTCGGACACTAGATCTAAAATATAAACTCAAAACCCAGCACTTATTTTAGGTGTATATTTAAGTAGAAACTCTGAAATTTTTGGACATAAAAATGTCTTTAAATACAGTTATCCAACTTAAATAGCTACATGGGACTGAACTAAATTCAGATCTACCATATTTTAATTAAGAGCTTGTTTGAGCTATTGTTACACTCTCTTTATTGCATTTTTTGTAACTACAAACTTATAAAAGTAATGTCACGTTATATATGACTTGCTTTATTAATTATTATAATTTTACCTTTAAGGCTTTGGCTATGCTGAGGCTATTAAAATATAGTAGATCTGAATTTAGTTCAGTCCCATATAGCTATTTAAGTTGGATAGCTGGATTTAAAGACATTTTTATGTCTGAAACTTTCAGATTTCTACTTAAATATATGTTAGAAATAACTGCTGGGTTTTGAGTTTATATTTTAGATCTAGGGTCTAAATATTCTAGCTCTCCACTGACATGAGCCATAAACTCGAAACCAGTTGGTCTGGAGATGAGAGTGTTCTGGATAGAGATTTTAAATATTTTCTCATACCGCACTTATTAATGAAGAGCTTGTTTGAGCTATTGGTACGCTCTCTTTATTGCAATTTTGTAACTACAAGCTTATTGTCAAGCATTGGTGGTCGAGAGAGCAGCACAGCTGCCTTACAAGCAGTTGTTCTGGGTTAGTGGGTTCACTTCCCAGTCGATGCTATGACACATGAAAAAAAAGTAATGCCATGTTATATATGACTTGCTTTATTAATTATTAAATTTAGATAATGTTGTGAGAATGAAATTTTATTCATTCTAGATGTAAGTAAAACCTTTCTACAAATGTCTCAACTTGATAAAGTTTATCTGTACAGAGAGCTCAATTGGTTTCTCAAAATATCTTATAAATCAGTAGCTTTGTATAAGAGTCAAGCACTTAATATTTTATATGAAAAAAATGTAACTTACCTTACTTTTAAAATATTTAATAAATATTAAGTGGTCAATTAGAAGAAAATAAAACCTAAAATTGAAAAAAGTGATAATTAATAAACATTTTACTACACATATTATTAAAAATAATAAAAAGTATTTAATTTATTTGTAAGTAGTATATATAATAAAAATAGCTGCTGTGACACCATTTTGAATTGATTATTTAAGTATAGTTGATATTTTATTGAATTATGATTTGTTAAATTAAAATGAAGGAAGTAAAAAAAATAATTAATTAATAAACATTACCAAAATCACACTTTTCTTTATTTTGCTGTAATATCCTATAATTTATCCAAACCACTTTTCAACACTTTTTAGCAAAACTCTTTATTTGTACATATATACATACACCTACGTTTCGACTGTCCTGCAGTCTTCTTCAGAGCCAATTCATATTAATCTAATGAACTGGCTCTGAAGAAAACTGCAGGCCAGTTGAAACGTAGGTGTACGTATATATGTACAAATAAAGAGTTTTACTAAAGAGTATTTGAAGTGGTTTGGATAAATTATAATTAATAAACATGTTTAAGTTTATTTTTGTTGCATTTTATATTATATCAGACTTTTTGCTTTTGCAATTATCTAAACCATATATGACCAAACTGTAGTGCACAGTCTACCTACAGCTCTGGATGACTATAAATATGACCCAATATAAAATTTTAAACTTATGTAAAGCAGTATGAGATTTTTTTCATGTGATTACATGTTACAATGGGACTATAATAAAAGTATTTGTGCTTTCAAATACAATATCAAATATTCACTAGATTAATGTTGCTCTGTTCTTTTAATTTATAATTAAAAAATATTTACAAATGATGCTTTACTACTTAGATGTGTACATTTTTTATATCAGTGTTTACGAACTTGAAATCTAAGCCATTACATAATTAGGATTATTATGTAAAAACTTTTGCTTGTCTTTTGTGACAAATATCATCAGACATTTTTTTTTGCTTATCAGCTTTCAGTAACAGATGTGTATTAATATGTGGTCCAAGACATCTTTGTTTTCCAATATGGCCCAAAGATGCCAAACACTCTTAATCTAAACAATGAAACCTGATTTTTTTAAACTGCTTTTTTTAAAAAATCAATAATTCACCATTATTTGTTTCTTGTGTAAATGGAACCTTAATTAAATAAAATTTAGATCAAGAAATGTAATGTGCTGCTTTGGATAAATTATAACTTCTTTAGGTGCAATTTTTGAGGTAATATCCACATTTTTATTTATTTTTAATACAATTTAATTATATTAAACCATCAAACACCACATGATCATTCTTCCTGCATTCATTGGTTACTCTGTCTTGCACTGAGTGGTGAGTGGTACTACTGTATAGAGAGTACAGTTAGCAAAACAAGGATATGAAACATTAGGAAGTTTGATTTATAAAGAATATAGTTCGGGAAACATAAATTGGGAGAGAGATAAATTGTAATGTTATCAGAAAGAAGAAGAATGGATGGGATGTAAGATATAAACTGAAGGTAGCTGATTTAAATGTACAAGTGGAGAGGAAATGAATCTGTAAAATTAATGGTAAGCAAGTTATTTATAAATGTAATGGAGAAGAAAAAGTCAAAGAAATTTATAAAAGAGTAGTTAGGAAAGAAGAAACTGTTAAAATTGGATATTTGAAGATGCAAGGTGGCTGGAGACCAGAGAAGTGACTGGTGTTAAACAGAGCAGTTAAGAATGAAGAGGTTGAGGTACTAGAAGTAGTGGAAACACTTCTAAGAGAAGAAGAGGAACCTATAATGGAAGATAGTATAGCAGGGTATAAATAAAAGAAAAAAAGGAATAAGGATACAGGAGTTATGTCAAAATAATATTTGATACTGTCAAATGTCAAGAACATTTGTAGTTTGAGATAAGGTTAGAAAGACAAGAATAGATGGAAGCTAAAGTGTAGATAGCCACTGGAAATAGTCAAACTATAATGGAGTAGAACAGTAGGACATATGAATGCCTAGGTAAGGATATGCAGGATTTTTAAAAAAGGGAATAATGGTTATAAGAATATAAATGGGGATATTAAAGAAATTAATGATGTAGATAACATGAATGGACAGCTTTTGAAGAATTTGTCAGAGAATGAATTTGAGCATTGAAAATTTATCAAATATTTATGAGAGTCAGTACACATGGTCTAGGAATAATATTTCACATAATAAATTATGTATTAGTAGAGAAAGAGGGTATGAATAAAATACAGAAAATTAAAGTGTTTGATAATGAAGAAAGAGTATATAATAGTGATCATAATTATAATAGAAATGTTTAGTAGTGTGATGAAAAATAATAATAAAAATAGAAAGGATAGTGAAAGATGTGGATGGAGAATAAAGGATAAGAATAAGTTATAAGAATATGAAATGAAAGTTGAAGAAATCATGGGAGTGTTGGTTGGAAATGAATATAAGTACTGGTGTGGTGAAGTAGAAAAAGTAGCAAACAGGAATTCAGGTGACAATATTCAGAAGAATAAAAGTAATAGGAAAGTGAGAGTTAGTAAAAGTGTAAAAGAGAGGAGAAATGCATGCAGAGAATATAAGTGTGCTATTAAAATCAAAGAAAGTGGAAAAGATGTTAATGTTAAATGGGAAAAGTATTTTAAAAAAGAAGTTGGCTAAGATAGATAATTATAGAGAGAGAATGAAATTAAATAGTAAATTGTTGGAGGATATTAATAAAAGTGGAAGAGATGAAGTAAAAAAATTTGAAAATACATTAAAAGAAGGAATGTAGGGGAGATAAAAAATAGTATTACTAGATGATGAGGGAATAGAGAGTAGCTCTAGAGAGGAATTAAACATAATCTTAAATAAATATGTAATGGATATAAAAAAAATTTAGATGTAAAGGACAGAGTAATAAGAAATATGAAAGCATATAGTAATAGAAATATTAGATTTACAGAAAATGAACTGAATGATGCAGGAAGAAATTGAAAAGTGAAAAGGCAAGAGGTTTAGATGGATGGGCAGCAGAGATGGTGATGAATTTAGGAAATAGGGCAAAGTTAAACTTATCATGTTTTAATAAGATGGCACAGAAGAGAGATTTTCCAAATAGTTGGAGTAATACAAGAGTAAGGCTACTATTTAAAGAAAAGGATAAGGATCATAGAAAGTTAAATAATTATAGAGTGATAGTGGTAACATCAGTGTTATATAATGTTTTTCCATATATGGTGGCTGGAAGAGTCACAAAATGGATGGAAAAAATAATATAGAGGGAGAAATGCAAAGAGGTTTCGATCAGATAAGCATATAGGAGATAGTTTATTTGTAGTTACGCAACTTATAGATGTGAGTAGAAATTCAGGTAGACAGTTATATATGGTTTTTATAGATATAGAAAAGGCATATGATAGAGTAAATATAAATAGATTATGGGTAAGCTTAGTAAATTTGGGAATGGATGGAGTTTTAGTGGATATTATTAAGAGATTATATGAAAATAATTACTATACATATCAATTAAGAAATATAGAATCAGTTAAAGTTAAAAATGGAGTGGGACTAAGGTAAGGATGTCCTATATTATTTATTTTGTTTTTGTTGTATTTGAGAGAAATGGATAGAGCAATAGAAAGACTAGGAAGAGGGATAGAGATACCATTATTCGATGGCAAGGTAGTATATACCTTATCGGTCTATTATTTGCAGATTATGTCTTCTTGTGCACAAAAAGAAGGGAACTAACAGAGAACTTTTGCTGAGGACATGAAAAAGGGTGGATGAAGAGATGGGGATTAAATTTAGTGAAGAAAAATCAAAAATAATGTTGATTAATACTGGGGAAAGAGAAGACAAAATTTTTACTGGGGAATATAAAGTTAAGTGTGGTGAATATGTATAACTATTTGGGAATCGTCTTAAGTAATCAGAAAAATTGCTTGATGAATGGAAGAAAAAATTTGATAAATTAAGCAAAGAAAAGAAGAACTGATAAAGAAATTAATAGTATTTTCATATAATAAATATGATGTAGCTAGAATTGTATAGAAGGGAGTGGCAGTAGTAGGGTTAACATATGATAATAATGTGTTATATGTTAGTAAAGGGGTATTAGATTACTTAGAAAATGTACAAAGAGAAGTAGGAAGGCATGCATTAGATGCTGGTGTGTGGATGGCAAAGAAGGCAATTCAAAGAGAAATGGGATGGTCAAGTTTTTATATGAAAGATGCAAAAAGCAAAATAAAAATGTTCAGTAGATTACAATTTATGTATGATAAAAGAATAGCCAAAATAGTATTTACTTGGGTAATGAATAAAGGGCAGACAATAAGATGGGTGAGAAAAGTAGTCCAGTATGCAGAAGATTTGGATAAAGAATTTATGTCACTAAAAGATGAGATAATTGTGTTAAAAGAATTGTAGAGTTATAGTGGTAGAATGTGTTAGACAAATAGATGCATTAATAAAGAATAGGAAGTTGGAGAGATAGAGAATTAGTAAAAAGAGTAAAAAAAGCTTAAATATATATAGAATTAAATAGAATATTGGGTTTGAATTAATTTATAATAGCAAGGAAAATAGTTTCATGTTTAAGGCTCGAAAAGGATTTTTAGCAACAAGGAAATATACACATAAATGGAAAATGGGGGTAATTTAGTCTGCAAGTTGTGTATGGAAAGCATAGAAAATATTAGGCATTTATTAATTGAATGTAAATGCCTGAAAGCAGAAAAAGTACAAATAATGAAGTTGTGGAAAAATAAATATTGTATAAACAAAGTGATTATACAGAAAGTGGGTTCTTGGTTTTTATGCTGGGTTTGGGAAAAGATAAGGGAGATTTAGATATAAAGGCCATGGAATTGATAAAGATTATGTTGTGGAAATGGGATGGAGCAGGATAGAGAAGAATATAGGAAAAACTTAGGATGGTGAATGGAAAAGTAAAGTAGATAACAAATTTCTCTGGGCATAGTGGCTGAAAGAAGTCACAGTGCATCACATCATATCACATCTGTGCAATTTAATTCTGTATATAATAAAAGTTTGCTTTAATTATATAATTTCAATAGAAACTTTATTGACAATTATTAGGATAGTACAAAATAGAGATGTAAATCAATATATACAACTTGATGAAATACTACATTTTGTTATAATGAGGAACATAATTCATTATGAGTATGCTATATTTTAGCTAATATATTATAGCAGTAAAAATAGCCAAAGTTAGCATATTTTACTATAGGTTACAACACTGACATGTTAGTGGACATGTAGCTGCCAGAATATCTGGTGTATTTTTTGTCTTTCTGTTTAATAAGGTCTAATTGAATTTTAAATGTGTTTGGGTGCCTCCCATCATTGTTGTAAAAAAAAAAGAACATCTTGTGCACTAATTAGCATAAAATATGAATGTAATGGTTCTTATTTTTGCAAAGCAGGCTTTTGGACAACATTTAATGATAGGTGAATTGTGGTATTATATTTTCTAAGTATTTTTGTGATGTATTACCTAGTATCCTGTAGACTACTGCACTCAAATGATGACATTTTGATCTTCTTATTCTTTGTGATACAGTTGGCATATAGATAATCTAATATTTTAAATCTTTTTATGAGTTATAATTAATGTCAAATATTAAAGAATCTGCATCTTCATTTATATCTGGATATAGAAAAGCTTAAATTTTTCAATAGGACAATAGACTTGTGGGAAAATGATGTTAATTTTTGTTATTAGATTAATTGGTTCTAGAATTTTTTGAACATATTTTATGTAAGAATAAGATTTATTTGCTAGTATTAGATTGAGTGTTGTCTTGAAATGTGGGGAAAATCTTGACATAGATGATGTAAAATTAAGAGTTCCTTGTATCTTATTTGCATAAAGTGAATGTAATCCTAAACTATTTTGAGTACCATGGAATTATAATTTTCTATGTGAAATTGTGGCCGTTTTTTTTTTTCAAAAGTGTTTTTTTACACAGTAAATAAATTTTTGCTATGAATGATTTTGTGAAGACTATGATTAATTGAGTAATACATAATCTATGTAATGATAAGCATGTTAATAAGAGATATCTTGAAAAATAGTGAAAGACATGCTTTTCAAAGTGATTGTACTAAGTTTTTATCTTGTAATACTTTCACATAGCTACAATGTTTAAAGAGAACATTAAATATGTCAGTGATATACCAAGAAATGTATCTGGGTATATATACATAGCACATGATTTCTCTATGTTAAATTCAAGTTTAGAGAAGCTTGTAAATCCTCTCATGAATTTATTTAATGTCAAATTTATTTTTGTAAGAAATACTGAAATATCTTCTATGTATGTTATGCAGGATATACCATGATCTAATGTGTGTATGTAGATGCCTGAAAATATTTTTTTCTATGTTGTTCAGTAGTGGATTTATAATATAAATAAATCAATACACCAACTTCTTTTTAAATCTTGTTTTTATGAACTATTTTTAAAAAGAAAAACTGCAATGATATCTTAAAAGAGTGGATTTATATATGTTATAAATAATAAAGCATTAAGTGATGATTATTATGGTATCAATTGATGTGAGTTAAGTGAGGAAGATGTTTTTTCATGTAAGGTTATATATATTTTCCTTTTATCTGTAATGTATAAATACATACAGAATAGATTTAGGTGTGTTAGTTTTTTCCGTGTTTATATCTGAATATCTATCGATACTGAATCAAATACTGTTTTGATATCAGACTGTACTGCTTGCTATTAGGGCTACATTTTTTTTTAATTCTACACAGTAATCAATGATTGTAATGGATAAAAATGCAGCTTGTCTTGTTGATGACCCTATTATGGAAAATTTTGATTGCAACAAAAGTTATAAGTATGTGGCACTATTTTTAATGCTTTTTCAATTACATGTGTTCATAAATAATGGTTTTATATTTTAGATTGTGGGTGGTGGCATTTGTTTCTTTATAAATGGAATAATTGTTATTAAAAATTTATATTTTGCTTTTCATTTGTTATGACTCTTAATATTCATGATAGAAATCATTTGTGCTTACACTATTTTTTAACTACAGTATAAGAATAAGTAAGCTAATCATACTGACTATAATTGTAATTTATTATTTTTTAACATTTAAGGATTTTATTTATATAATAAAAAAAAATTCTATAAAAAAATTTGTGGAAAATGAATTTCCTTGATGATGTTGATATCCTATGATATCAGTAGTTTCATAAAAGAGCATCCATCTAAACACGCAAAACTATATATATATATATATTGCCACTCAGTGCACGCCAGAATAATCAATGGATGCCAGAAGGCTTGTGCATAAAATCCCCATCTAGTGCCTGCTCATCCAATATCTTCAGACTAGTTTCTGGCTTTTGGTCTTCATCAGTGAGGAGCCTTGGATCTGAGAGCACTGCACCTAGATCTTAGAATCTAATGCAACCCTCCAGCAGCCATCTTTTATCTCTATTTAACTATAAAATTATGAGAATGAAATTGAAAACCCTATAATATTTTCAATCCAAACTTATTAGCTTATATAGTCATATAGGTCTGAACTTAGTTCAGTACCTATACATTTTGGTGACTTTGGTTTTTTTAATAACCATAGCCACCACTATCCTATTATGCAGGATTGGTTTTAAGCCAATAAACATCACATGATCAAGCATAAGAAATGGTGGTCATGTGATGTTTATTGGCTTAATAAAAAATGTTTGAATTGTTTTTAAGATGGTGAATAGTTCATTGTTGATTGAAGTTATGAGAACAAATTGTTTAATGATCATTATGATGAATCCTCGTATAAAAATTCCTTGTGTTCTAGCAGTCTAGGTGCATTCCAAAATCAGAATCAATAAGTATTCATTTTTAATAACGTATAAGATTTCTCAATGACTTTACAAGTATGTAATGTTTGCAGATTACATATTTTACTGTATATTTTAATATTATATTGTAACAATTACAGACGATGTTACATTGTTTTTTTATTATTAAACATGTTCGCATTTAAAAATTTTCTTTAAGAATTAAAAATTGAAATTAAATATCATCTTAAACTCATATATATAAATCGCACAGATAAAAAAAAAAAAAAATTATTAAAATAAAACTTTATTAAAAATAGAAAGGTATTTTAAAAACAAAAACCTAAAAAGATTTAGAGATAAAAATATATCTTTAATCTTGGAAAACACATTAATTAATCAGAAATGGAAATGATTGTTTTAATTAGTTAAATGTAAACCAGCCTTGGGCATTTAAATGTAAAAACATTGGTCAGCTAGGAAAACAATAGAAACTTTTAGCAAATAAAAAGAAATCCCTATAGAATCGGACCTCAGTGAAAGGACCATCGCATCGATGACGTAATGTAAATTCAATCCTTCAAATTAATATAAAAGGACAAATTTGAAAATTATTAGTTATTGATTATTCACGATGTGACAGATATGTGTTAGTGGGAAGTGAAAAAGAAGGGATTGAAAAGACGCACTCTTCAATCCCTTCAGTTTTGCCAAGGAAAGAAAGAGAAATGAACTATCGTTTTCTACATTGAGGACCAACTAAACTAAAAAACCTCCGAATGAATAAATAAAACAATGGCTAAATGGATACCAATCTTTTTAGGACAGCATGGGAAGTCACGTTCAAACGGCAAGGAACATATAAAGATGAACTGTTTAAAAAACCGTAAGAACTTTATAATTTATGAACATTAAATTAAAAACTTTCCATATATAAAAAATACAAATAGAATCCTATCTGACCAACGTAAATTAATATTTGATGTATTTGTTATTTATTTATTTAAAATCATTTCCATTTATTTAATTTTGTTCTTTAAGTTTATTTATGATTTCTGTTTTCCGATAAATTAAAATATATCAATGTTAAACTTAAGTCGGGCGTGAATGGCTGTATAGATTTGTAAAGTTATATTAGGGGAGGGTAATCTTAGGTTATTTGTGTCATTGTTAAATTGGATCAATGGGTTGGATATATTGATGTAGTTAGTAGATGTAGTCGGAGATTCGCTACTGGCAGAATCGTTTATATATACGCCGCACTCACCCGTTTGCCTATGGAAGGAATTATAAGATGGAGAATGCAGTTCCTTTCTATGGAGTTTTTTTTTATTGTTCTTCTCGTTAGATAGATGTAATATTCCTATCTGATGAGAGTCAATATCTTCTCTTAATCTTTTTGGTGCTGCCGTATTCTGTATTACATTGAATACATCGATATATCAGATGAATTGATGCCAGTTTGACTGTGAATTTTAGCCTAAGGTTAAATAGAGATATAATATTTTATTTTCAAAAGCAAATCTATGTAGTCTATTCATACTCGACCCTAAATAAAAATGCATTAAATTTAAGTTGTTTATAGACGCTTGCATGGATTGGTTATCGGTTAAGTATGTTTTGGGTTTTCATATTTGATCAAAATATATAGACATTCAATAAATAATGATACCTTACGGTGAGTATCTATAATGTATTTATTCGGATGTCTTTTAAGTTATTGGTGACAATGCAAGTATCTTATGGTGAATACTATTGGGTTACTTATAAATTTCCCTCTGCAATTGTCGGTATCAATGATTTTATATTTTGATCGTTTATTTTGAAATGTTTTTAACCGTTGTAATCTATGTAACCAATCTATACTCAACATTTTAAAACAAATTTTTATAATCCCATCTGTGCGAACTTATAAAATAATTAAAATGTAAATTTATAAAAACTAAATGTAAATTAAAGTCAAAAATCAAAGTTAAAAATGTAAGTTAAATTTTAAAATGTAAAACTAATACTAAAATAATTTTAAATCTTATATATGTGCGTAAATAAATGTTTGTATGCTAATTACTGGCAGTGGCTTATTTTATTTATTTTTTAATATTGAAATATAATTAGATAAGATATTATATTACTAAATCTCTGCTACTCCCTGAGCTAGTGACTTGGGCTAACGACTGGAACCAAAATATTTAAAAAAAAAAAAAAAAAATTTTTTTTTTTTTTGACTTACATATCTGCCTACTTTATAAATTTTTCTAGGTTCAAATGCCTAGATGGCGCGAGAGCTGTAATGCAGTTTACGTAAGTCTATCTATCTGGATTGTTACAATATATTTGTGAAGACTTTAAACAGTCACAAGTTTATTAAAAATGAATAATTAATAATTCTGCCTATATTAATCATTCATTAGACTAGATATGCACATTTTGTGCTGAATCAGCACTCATCAGGTCCAGTCCACAATTTCTTAATTAGATAGATAGCAAATTACTACAATTTGTTTGATAAGTGTCAAATATGCTGCCCTCACAACTTTGACACAAATCATTTAATGAAAGTATATTAATAATTTTTATTAGTCATTCATTAGACTAGAGATTATCAAATAATGAATAATATTTCTGTAGTTTAATTTTCACTGTACCATGCTTATGCAAGGTAAGGACTGACTTCTATTAACTTTTAACACCTTGTGGAGGGATGTAATAATAATCATATGACCAAAGATATGTGAAAAAGATGTACATTTTGTGAACCAGCACCCATCAGTTGGCCCAGACCACAATCTGTTACGCATATCTTTATCAATGTTCAGTATATATACAGATAATAAATTATTACAATTTGTTTGCTAAGTGTCAAATGTACTGCCCTCACAACATTGACACAAATCACTTAATGAAAGTATATTCAAATTTTCAAGAAGTCATTTTTAAATTAAATTTGCATACAATGATTCTTCTATAGTGGGAGATTAATTACTAATATTTCATACACGTGATATATTAACTTGATGATATTCTTAGCAAGGTCTTGATCTAAATAGCTTATAACTCAAATTATAATGCAGATACATTTTTATATATTTTCGGCACAATATATTTAATAACTATTGTTTGTTCATAAGATCATTACAATTAATAGAATACATGTGTGCGATCAAGTGTATCAGCAGTATGAGTAGCATGAATGGTTGAGGGTCATGTTAAAGTATGAGTTCAAACCCTCTATATATTACATATTGGAGTGCAGGTATGACAAAGCCTATACTATAGAAAAATTCATGTATTAGAATGCATATCATATATTAAAAAAATAATAAACAAAATGTACATAATAAATATATGTTTATTTTTAAATAAAATGTAAAAAATAAAATAAATTTTTAAAAGTTTGCAATTTCCATTTTTTTTTTTTTTTAGAAAATAGTACTTGAAAATTTTAAACACTAACTTTTCAAAATAAGCTGTCATGTCTAATATAATATTTGTTTAGCTTTCAAATGACACTTAAAAATATGAAAGATTTATAATGAGATGAATGAAAGATACACTGTTGAATTCATCCGGCAAAATCGTATACGAAGGCTAAGAATTAAAAGTACTATAACGATATAGATATAATAAACACCTCCATGCTTCCCCATTCTTTTTAAATTCATATAAATAAAGATATAATAAAAAACAACTGACCTCCAAAATGCATTTCGTGCTGAACCAATACTCATCAGTTGGCCCAGGTCACTATCTCTCATATATATATATATGCAAAGTATTTATCTATAACGATATTATTGCACTTATATTTATATAACAGATGCGAATTTTTTTAAAAATGTGACTATATTTATTAAAATTACATAATTGTATTTATACAGTTTCTAGTTTAGTTTTATGGACTTAAAATTATATTTAACGATTTATTAATTTAATAAAAAAAGCAAATAAATATGATTTATTTAAACTACCTTTAATATTATTTAACTGTATGATTGAAGGCTTTAATATATATGATTCCTTGCTACATGGTTAATTAATATTTTATTGTAAAATAAATCTTGATTTAATATTAATATAAAATGTGATTATGGTATTATATAGAAAAATAGCAATACTTCAAATCAGTTAATGAAAGAGATTATTCTAGAAACAAACACCCTTCAGAGTGGTTAATTCTTTTCTACATTATACTGTTTGTGAACAATTAGCTAAAGCTTTTAAAGTTATATGGCATAATTTTATATATTTACTATATAAATTTACATTTTATAATTTTAATGACAGTGATAATTTTTATACTCTAATTAAATAAATATTTTTTTTTCCTCATGTGTCATAGCATTAGCCGGGAAGCGAACCCGCTAACCCGGGACAACTACTTGTAAAACAGCTATCGCTGACCTCTCGACCACCAATGCTTGACTAAATAAATATATTTTGTTTAAAAACAAATGTAAATATTGCAATATATTCAGTATTTGAACTATTTGTCATTGATATAATCATAATTGATATATACTTTAGACATATAAATATCATAAAACAAAGTGAAAAATAAATCAATTATCAGACAGAGTATAAGCTCACATAATAAAAAAAAGAAAAATAACAGATAATAAATAAATAAAAGATAGCTTAATAAATCACAAAACCTATCAAATATTATAAGAGACAATTAGATGTCACACTAGTAATTGGGTAATAAATAATAGACAGAATACACAGATCAATAGGTAATAATTAAAATATATAGATTAGTAAATAAATAATGTCGTTAGATAAAATAATTAAAAAGACTGATAACTATATGATGAATTAAATAAATTAATTTGTAAATGCAGTATATACTGTATTAATAAATAAATAAAAAGTACGCAACTGATTACCTGGTAGGTGAATATTTTAAGAACAAGTAAATAAAAAAAAGAAAATTAGATACGTCACTGTATAATCTGTAAATAGAAAGTTGAATATAAAAACTAATAAATAAATAGATGAATCCAATATAAATAAGACAACGAATTAAATATATGTCTACTGTATTTTTATTCTCCATTTCTATAATATCAGTTTTCTTTTTTTATTACATTTTTATTTACTATTGTCAAACTCACTCCACTCACAACTTTGATACCATCAACTTCATATAATGATTATTACTAATCATTATCTAAACTAGAAATTATCGCTAGCAAAGACATAAACTTTAAACCTCAGTTAAAGATTACTATATCTGATTTTTAAAATTTTAAACACACACACACACACGGAGTTATTCACCTTTCTCTTTCCCATGTGTATCGCCAGCCAATGGTGGTTTTATTTTACAGATATTATATATAACTAAATCAACTCTGTCACAAGATGAATTAAATGTAATTGCAACGTAATGTTCTATTATTCCCTAATTATTAAAATAGTTTGCGGTAACTAATTCTTAAGTTTAAATTGCTATGTTTTAAATAGTAATGTAAAAAACGGTAAAATGAGAATAATTATTACATGTTTAAAAGAAAGGAAGTATATTATGTATATAAAATAACTAGTGTTGAATAACTCAATTAAAAAGCTAATGTTGTACTACTGACGTAGTCTTGTTAGAAGGTTGATTATCTAATGCTCAGCTCAGAGGCGGAACTTTATTATTAGGGTTTGTCAGCCACAGTGAGTAGCGCTTCCTCTTTCAACACAACTGACAAAGCATGGCAGCCAAAACTAAATTTCAGGTAATTAAAGCCTGCAATGTTTAGTCGAATAATAGCAAGGAAATGATCGTGAAGAACATTTAGAATCATTAGATAAGGTCTTTAATTCATTAGCAAGTAAAATAAACATCAGCTTAATGAAAACGAGATATAAACAACTGACACAACTCTGAAAATAAACATTTGATTTCCCACTTTTTTAAAAAAAAGATATGAAAGAATCAACGTTTTTATTTAATCAAATAAAGTGGGTGAGGGATAGAAATCATGCAAATTAATAAATAATACATTTACATATTTGAATGTTAAAAGAATATGATAATAATCGTGAAACATTAGTAAATAATATTTATAACCATTAATAAGTAAGAGAACCTTCAAATTTATGCCATTTGTTCCCAAACCCTACCTTCCATCATGTATAGTCAAAATTTTCTGATAGTAGTAAACTATATTTAATATCATCATCATCATCAACCATTATCAATCCACTGCAGGATGAAGGTCTCTTCTCCACATCATGCCTGCACACTTTCTTATTTCATCCATCCATCTCACATGCGGTCTCTTTCTGGGTCTTTTACAATCTCTTGAAATCCAGTTTAAAATTTCAATTGTCCATCTATTATCAACTATTCTAGCAATATGTCCAGCCCAACTCCACTTTATTCTTTTAAATTTTTCAAGGAGATCAGTAACACCTGTTTGTTCTCTTACCCATACATTGTGTTTTCAATCTCTTCCTGTTACTCCCAACATGCATCTCTCCATACTTCTTTGAGTGGTTTGAAGTCTCTGTATTGCTCTTCTATTAACTGTCCAAGTCTCAGATCCATAAGTAAGAACTGGCAAAACACATTTATTAAAAACCTTCTCTTTCAAACACATAGGCATATTTCCTTTTAGTAGCAAGTTATTTCTACCAAAAGCACCCCAACCACGTTTAATTCTATGATTAATTTCATCCATTATGTTTCAATATATATTAATAATCTGACCAAGGTATTTGTAACTGTTAACTTCTTCTAATTCATCATAATCAATCTTTATTTTCATATTTTGAGAAAATCTATTAAACATTATTTTAGTCTTTTTAACATTTATCTTTAGTCCTACTTTCCTACTTTCATCTGATAACTCCTGCAACATTTCCTGCAGCTCGGAAGCATTATTTGCAAAAACAACTACATCATCTGCAAAATCTAAATGACTTAAATTATCTCCATTTACTTTCACTCCTTTAGCTTCCCATTTTAATCCACTAAATATTTCTTGCAGCACTGCTGTAAAAAGTTTTGGAGATATGGAGTCACCCTGTCGTACACCCTTCTCAATGCTGACTTTCCTACTATCATTATGTAATCTAATTGTTGCTGTTGCATTTTTATAAATATTCTTTAAAATATGACAATATCCTAGATCTATTAATCACTGAAGAAATGTTTATAGAATCAAATGCCTTTTCATAATCTATAAATCCTAAGCATAAAGGCAACTCATATTTATTTGCCTTTCTATAATTTCTTTCAATACCTGGATATGATCTACTGTACTAAAACCACTTTTAAATCCAGCTTGTTCTCTTGAATGGTGGAAGTCCAGTGTTGTCTGTAGATGAGTTGTAATTATCTTAGTAAAAATTTTGTATAAAATTGATAAAAGACTGATAGGTCTATAATTTCTAATATCTTTATCATCTTTTTTAAATATTAATATTAATACTGCATTCTTCCAATCATCTGGTACATCTTTATCATTTAGACATTTGGAATATAACTTTGCTAAAAAAATTCTATTTCTTCACCTGCTTCTTTTAATATATCAATTATAATTTCATCATTACCTGGAGCCTCCCCTTTCTTCATAAATTTAATTGCATGTCTCACTTCCTCATTCAAAATTCTGGGCAATTCACAAGATATAATAGGTATAGAAGGTACTTGTTCTTTATTACTATATAATTCTTGATAGAAGTCTTCTACACATTTCATGATGTCATCTCTCTTTTTAGTAATAATGCCATCTTTTTTTTTTTTTTTGCAGATATAAATTTCCTACCAATACCAAAATGTTGCTTTATACTCTTTAGATTTTTTATTCTCTTCTACAGCTTTTCTTGCTAGTTCACAATTATACTTTCTTATATCATTTTCAACTCTTTTCCACACCATTTTACAAAATTCGAGATATTCAATCCTTTTTAATGCATCATTTTTGTATATCTTCATATTTCTTCTTTTCTTCATAAATTCTCTAGTCTCAATGGAAATTTTGTTGGTCAATTGCTGCTTTTTTCTACCAGCTATCTTTGTTGCAGTTTTTAAAAGTGTATCAGTTATTTTCCTATTAATTTCATTCAAATCTGAATCATGTTTAAAATCTAATAATACTTGAAACCAATTTGTAAGTTCTAATTTAAATTCATTAGAATGTTTCTGAAGATTAGGAATATCAACTGTAAATATTGTTTTTCTTATTAATTTTTGTCTCTCTAGCTTTGCATTAACACGTATCTTACATCTTACTAATCGATGATCACTTCCTGTGTTAAATTTATTAAGAACATTACAATCTTGAAATATGTATTTTCTGTTAGTCAAAATATAATCCAATTCTGCTGTACCTTTATTTGGATGCTTTCATGTCCATTTCCTTTTAACATTTTTCTCAAAACAAGAATTCATAATATAAAGGTTTTTTTTTTCTGCAAACTCCATAAGTCTATGTCCTCTCTCACTTCTATTACCATAACCAAAATTACCTACAGAAATTTCATCTTTCATTTGTCTACCAATTCTAGCATTAAAGTCTCCCATAACATTTTTAAAATGTTGTTTACTCTGATCAAAAGCCTTTTGTGCATCCATATGAAAATCTTCTACTACTTCATCACTATGAGAACTTGTTGGGGCATAAACCTGAATTATCTGCATTTGGTATCTGCTATTAAGTTGTAAAACTAATCTTGCCACTCTGTCTGATACATCATCAATCTTCACAATGTTATTGTTTCATTTTTTATTTATAATAAATCCTACTCCACTTGTATTTCCAATATTTGTGCCTTTATGGTAGAGTACATGTCCACTTTTTAAATCAATTGTTTCTTCACCTTTTCTTCTTACTTCACAAAGTCGAATAATGTCCCATTTAATATAAGATAGTTCTTCTTCTAACTCTTGCAATCTTCCTTCACTTGAAAGTGATCTGCAGTTGTAGGTACCTAAATAAAAAGTCATTATCAAATGGCAGTCTGAGTTCGCAATCAGGGGATTCTTAGCACCCTCCGCCTTTGGCCACCAACCGCTATCTTGGTTGGTGACTTTACAGAATCCTGGGAATAAGGGCTATGATTTGTTTTTGTCTGTCATGATTGTATATATTGAAAAAATATTTTTAAACTTGGAGGTAAAAAGCCAATAAACTCACCACACTGGCTAATGCATGGTGGTGAGCAGCCCATCCATGTCCGTATACTATATGAATAATCACTTAGTAATAACAACTGCAACGACAAGAAGGTATGGAGTGGTCATTAGGAATTTGCCCTGCTCAGTTCCTTTAAGGCTTCCAAGAGAAATCAAGGGGTCTTCTTTCAGTTAATAGCAAACTCCTTTCTGCAGCCTATATTTAATATACGTTTTAATAAATGTAGACAAAAATTTTATTTTTTTAATACAAGCAAAGAAATACCTAGATAAGATTTTGACAAGATTCAAAACGTGACTGAAATTAATTGTAGTGAGAGTGCAAGATTTAAAGACGATCTAGCAAAACAAAAAAGTGATTTTTTCACATGGGAAAATAAAAATTAATGTGTGAAATTTACTCATTTCTTAATTTATTTATTTTTTAAATTGTGAATATAAAGTCAGAAAGTTTGCTGAAGAGGTTCAATTAGCCATTTCTGCTATAATTGTCATTAATTTTTATATTTTGCACATTTGTTACATATTATATTAATTACAAATATATTTTGAAATTTAAATATATATATTTTTTGAAATTGTGTGTTTTATTACAAAAATAAAAAGGCAGACCATGGGTTCAGCTTGCTCTATCTTTTTAGTTAGTGTTAGCTTAGTTACATCATAGATGAATGTTTTACTTAGTTTGATACATGGAAAAATTCCCATTACATATTTAATGTTTACATCTTAATTTCATGAAATCTTTAATATATATATATATATATAACTCTTTTTCCATAGATGCTGAGAAACCAGAGAAGTTTGAATTATCACACATATAAAAGTATCTGATCCGATTTAGTCCTCAAACGTCCGCTTGTATATTGAGTTAGAAGGGACTTGTCTTTCAACTTAATGTAAACTTAATAAATGCTATTATTTACTAGATCTTATAATTTCAGCTTGTTATTTTTAATTTAATTAATGATTATTTGGTTACATTATAATTAGAAATTTTTATCTAGTTTGTGAAAATCTTTATCTTAATGTGAATGTAAGCTATTGTTTGTTACTAGTTCAGCTTAGGTTTTTCAATTTTAATTTATAGTTATCTAGTAATAGCATTGCTAGACTGTCTATCTAATTATTATACAGAGTTTTTTCCTCATTATATTCATATATACAATGAAGTACTCTTTTCAATATCTTTTCTACTATTTTGTTTTTAAAAATTAACTGCATTTTATTTAAATTGACTTTTTTGACCTTCAGCATTTGTATTAGTTAAAATCAGTATATTCACTGCTTTAGTATGTCTCCAGTATGCGTAAAAGGAAAGAACTGTTGCTAAAATAAGAAATAATATTATGTTGTGCTGAAATTAAATGCTTGAAAAAAGTAACAATTACTTATATTTAAAGTTAAGAGCGTGCTAATAGCTCTAAACAAGCTTTTTTTATTTTTTTTTTATTTTTTTTTTTTTTTATTTTTTTTTATTTATGATAAATGCTACTACAAGAGAAGGCATTCAAATCATTTTTATTTTAAATGGTCCCCAAGTCATGTGACATCTGACTTGTTACTATTACTATAATTACTTATATTGTATGTTTAAATAAAGGAAGACTCGGTCTTTCTATGAAAATTAAGATAAAAAATGGAATAAAATGGTTCTGTCAACGCCATATTATACATCTATTTATATTAAATATTTGAAGTACAGTCATTCTTCATATACCTGGAACTTAATTGTAAATATAGGGGATTTGAACCCAGATTTTCAAGCACCTTTCAACTATCCACACTGTTTCATACCACTGATACGCATGACCACACACCTATAGAAAATATAAATAATCACCAAGCACTTATCAGTTGGTCCAGATTACATGTGTGTATGTGGGAGAGGAGAGTTGGTTCAGCATGAAATACATATATTGGTGATTATTTATCTTTTCTACATGTGTGTGGTCATGTGCATCAGTGGTATGAAATAGTATAGATAGTTGAAGGGTGTTTGAAAGTCTGAGTTCAAACCTTCTATATTTGTTTATATTAAATAAATCTATAAAAATATATAATTTTACCTGAAATTTATTATACACATATAAATGTTCAAGTAACAGAATATAATGATAAAAGTAAGAAATAAAAATTAATGTAATTAACAGCATATATAAAGCTTTAACTGGAAATCTAAATTTAAATTAATTTATGTTTTCAAATAGAAAGAAAAAAATATTAATGAGATATAATGCATGCATCTAAAATATTATATATTGATGTAAAGGGCATTATCATAATGACATCACAAGATTCCATCATAAGGTTAATATACACCAAATAATTTAATGTAGAGTTACATAAAAATGAATAACTATGGAATTGATTGTAATTAATTTAATGTAGAGTTACATAAAAATAAATAACTATGGAATTGATTGTAATGTCTATTATAGGGATAAACTTTTTAAATGAAGTTGTTTTACTAGCAATAAATAATACAATATCTTAAATTGGGTTAACATTTTGTTCATAGTGTAAAATATAATCAAAATAAAAGTCATAGCAATTCATAGATAATGTGTTTTTAATCTTTAAAACATAAACTATGCAAATTAGTATAAAATTTAAGTCTCAACAAGGAATCTCTTATTCATTTCAACATGTTATTAGATATTGTTTAATAAAGTTTGTATTTTTATCAACAAATAGTAGAAGCTAAATGAAGCTGATAAAGTTCAATGCTTTTTGGATCATTTGTGAGAACTAATTCTCCATTTTCATTACAATCAAAATATTGCATATCTTACAACAAAAGAGATTCACCTGAAAATGTTGTTGCAAAGTGCTCAGGTTTGAGTAAAGGAATAATGCACATTCAGTGTTATTATTCCATTTTCTGATTATTGAAAAATGTTTAGTCATTCTGACATAGCTGGTGTTAAGTCATAAACATAATAGTTATCAGCAATTGTTAGCTTTACTTGAAGACTGTTCTAAATCGATGATGCTGAAATAACAAGCACAGGCTCTATTGTATTCTACATTCAAAGTTTCAAAAAATGGTTTTTCTAATTAAGTTCCAAATATTTTGAATGCATGATAGCTTGATACTGAAAGCAATATGCTCTGGTGGGAATATTTATAACATAAAGATATGACTTTTGGTGATGATTATAATCACCATTGCAAATCAAATATTGCATGATTTTGCTTAATTTTAGATAAACTTTGTATATATTACAGAAACTATTAAAATTAAAATTAAATATTTTTCTTGATGAACTTTATTCATCTTAGCAATACAAAAAGCTTTTGTTGCAATTCAATTCAATTAAAATCCTGTGAATATTACGTGTCTAAAATGATATGATTTGAGCTCTTTCATAATAAAATGCATGTCTATTTTCCAGTATGTTTTGTTGTGGGCTAATACATAAGTGCAATGATAGAAAAGTTGCTTTTATATTTTGATAATTAATTTAACTTAAAAAAGTAAGCTTCCATATCTGCTAAAAGTTTTGCTTATTAATAAAGTCTTTATGCTAATAAGATGTATAAATAAAATAAGTAATTGAATGGGTTATTACTTGACGGTTCAAAATGAATTCAATCACTTGCAATGACAGAGCTGGAATCAATCCATAGATCTTAAATTCCAAAGTCTTCTACTCTACCACTGCACCAAATCTCAGAAGGTAATAATATTGTTGGTAAAAGCTGTTGGTGATATTATATTAATATTTTTTTTCTAATACTCATCAAGTTTATTGGATAAAAAATAAAAATGAGTTATATATCACATGACCCCACTTCTTTTTCCAAGCTTGTAAAATATAAACAAAGAGCTTTGATAATTGATCAACAAGCTTTGTGATAAATGCTTAGCAAGAGAAAGCATTAAAATATCTCTCTCAGAAACCACATCCAAACCCAGACCAATGGTTTCGTGCTTTCGCACTCTTCAGTGAGGCACTAGGGCAGTTTCAGACACTAGATCTAAAAATACCAACCCAAAGCCAGCATTTATCTAAGAGTTAACCATTGAAAAGAAAATCTGAAATTTTCAGACACTTAAATGTCTTCAAACCCAGCTATCTAGCTCAAATAGCTATATGGGGTTGAGAGATCTTCAGCCAAACCATACATTAGTAGTCTTAGCAATATAGTATAACTTAAGACTTAGAACAAAGACTCTAAATAATCAATAAAATATAGAGTCATATATTTCATGACCCCACTTCTTTTTTTTTAAGCTTGTAAAATATAAACAAAGAGCTTTGCTAATTGCTCAACAAGCTTTGTGATAAATGCTTAGCAAGAGAAAGCATTTAAAATATCTCTATCAGAAACCACACCCAAATCCCAAACCAAAAGTTATTTCTAAATTGCCTAGATCTAGAAATTTAAAGTTGTAATTATAAATTTATTAAACGCACATTGATTACATAATCAATGTGCGTTTAATAAATTTATAATTACAACTTTAAATTACTGTAATAGATGTCTAACTATAAAATCTTTCCATTGACTCGTTGTAAATTGAAAGATTTCGCGAGTATTAATGTGTAATAAGAAATGTGGACTTAATCAATGAAGTATTGAATAGCTTCATGCTCACAGATCTAACCGCTTCAGCTTCACCTATTTAAATAGAAAGTAGGTTGAAGTAAAGAAGGGTTCTCCTCTTTTCTTCCATAGAGTAAGCTTGTGGTTAAACACCTGTAGAGGTCCCTACTATCGCATTTTACACGCATAGTCTCGAGGTTGCAGCCTCGGTAAATATTACTAGATCTAGAAAGTAAATTTTACTACTGCATTTAGAATCTTCACGCCATAAGTTATTATAAGATGAAGATCAAAAATACATTCAAAGAAAAAGTTTTCAGGGCTTTGCAATGAATTGGAGAATGCATAATATGGTTTTTGTACATTTTACTTTATTAATGTCCATTATCATGAATTTATCTTCAACTATGTATTGTCATTACCAGCACCATTGCTGCAATCGAAAAAAAAAAAACAAAAAAAAAAAAACAAATCTAATAATTATCTAAATGTACACCGCAATCTCTGATAACTGAATGATTTTTTTTTCTGATTGTGAGCAAATAAAATCTACTCACTATTTTCCCAACACACTTTCTGAGTTCTTTAATACTAGAAGAGACTAGTTTGTTGCTGCCTTTTGTTTAAAGCTTTAAATTTGCTACAAGTTTTAAATCAACATGATCTACTTATAAACTCGGATATTTTCCCCCAAATATTTTTGCTAAGGATTACAAAATTATTGTTCAGCTTGGTTCTTCTGCACTTTATGTTTTCCTTTCTATTTGAACTATTTATATGAGTGAATGAATAAGTCTAAATCATAATTATAAGAAATTCATAATTAATAACTTGCAAGATTTAAGAAAGTAAAATATAAAAATTGACCAACAGCCGCCATATGAATTACAAACAGGAGTTCAATTAGTTTATCTCCATCGTCAAATTCAATAGTATTTTTTAATGTAGAGTTAAAGTATTTTGGGGCCACTACTGTTATTTGTGAAATATAATTTTGCAATAAGTTTAATTAAATGTAAAACAATTAAAATTTATTAAGATAATAATCTGGAGTTATCTTTTTATTATCTAACTCTAAAGTTTAAAAAAAAAAAACCCTATACAAATTTGGGTTAGAATAAACTTTTAAAAAAAAAACGTTTAGAAACAATAGTTAAGACATATGTTGAATCAGAGAGGACAATCGGATGGACAGACAGATAGATAGGCAAACTGGACGCGGATAAATAGATAAATAGACATTCTCGAAAAATAAAAAAACAATTAAAAAGTAAGTCTTGATTGTTTACATTTCGTTTATGTTTAATGAGAAAATACTAAAAACCATTGGAAGTAAACTAAAATTACTTTATATGTTTGACTTGTAAATATTTATACAATTATTAATTTGAATCTAGTTATTAAATTAACCAATCTTATAGGAATAAATTTTTAAAGTTTGACATTTGATTCTTAGATTGGAAAGACAATAAATAAAATAAAAGCAATTTTCAAGCTAACTAAATTGATTCACAGATAGCCCGGACTTCAATTCTCAAAAGATTGTCTGTTTTCTATACAATAATATAAATTTCCATCAAAATTTTTCACAAGAGATAAAATCTCAAATTCTTTCACTATTCCTATAATTTTCCTTTTATTTAGTTTCACAAAGATACGTTTTTAGTTCATTCTTTTTTAAATTATAAAATAATTATTTTTTTATTTATTTATTTATCGAACCTTACAAATTTAAAGGGGTTTTGTTATCCAGTTAGTAATATACCTTTAAATCTTTTTCTATTAAAAACAACCTCACTGAATATTAAATGGTTAAATTCTTTTAGCAAGTTACAGATTTCTTTCATAAAAAAGTTAACACATCATTTGGTCTCCCATTTGTATAGTAACTGATTTAGTCTCTGCAGAATTCAAGCTCATTTATTCCTTAATTTTATATCAGAAACACAAAACATAGTGGGGTAACTTTGACCAGAAATTTCATTTATTAAACGATAAAATGAAGGTAAAACCAGAAATGAAGAAAGGAAATAAGAGTTGAATGAGAGAAAGGAAATAAGAGTTGAATGAGAGAAAGTGAGGCTTCCTTAAGCTGATCGACAACTCTGGGAGGAGGTTAATTGGTCCTGAAATCATGGGTTGATTCCATCTCCTGATGACAAACCAGAAGAGGAAATTATCGTCTTCCAATCAGACTTTCGTCTATTTTACAGAAATAAAGTAGTTAAAAAAGCAGTCTTTTTTTTTAATAAGAATGTTTTTCAAAATGTTTATATTTTTATGTATTTTTATTTTACATAAAATATAAATTATATATAACTCTGGTATTGCCGAAATATTATTAATTTTATTACTGCTTTTCATTAGATTCATATTTTAATCTAAAATTTTATACTTAGATATATATATCATAAAACAATTACACACAAAGTTTATGATTAAGTGATTAATATATATATATTATTATGGGATGGAACAGTCGAGTCTCGATTTTTCGTAATTTTTACTAGAGTAACCACTCTCTAAATTATCATTTATAGTATTCTTATCCGTGAAACTTTTAAGCTTCTATTTTAACCAGTGACACATATTATCCACAAATAAAATTTTAAATTTTAAGAATTAATATTTTTAATAATTCACTTTGAAATAGAGCCATATTAAGACTTTTTTTTTCATATGTCATAGTATCGGCCGGGAGGCGAACCCACAACCGTCTGCAACCAACTCCTTGCTTGCAATGCGGCTGCGATGACCTCTCGGCTAACAACGCTTGACGCCATATTAAGACTTGAGATTCACCATTAAATAATTTTTTTTTTATTCAAGAGAGTATTTGATAAAATGATGTTTATAATATATACAAGTATTTAATTATGTTACATTTATAAAACATTGTTTCAAATGTTAATAAATATATTGCTTACTTTTAAAATATATACAATAAATATAAATTTAAAAATGGATATATTTTATAAAACATTTTCTGTTCAACTGATAATTATGCTTTTTATATATTATTAAATTAGTAATTCCTGAGAAACAATA
Source organism: Epiperipatus broadwayi (assembly GCA_028023455.1). Lineage (NCBI taxonomy): Eukaryota > Metazoa > Onychophora > Udeonychophora > Euonychophora > Peripatidae > Epiperipatus > Epiperipatus broadwayi. The sequence goes on along the minus strand of JAQFVV010000004.1, from coordinate 218,510 downwards.
ATCTTATTATTTTATTTTCTTAGAAATTCCTGATTTCAATTACATCTAAAAGTAACTGGCTATTTTTTAAAAATTTTTGCTCAATAATTAGCTAAACAGAAAATGTATTAATGCTTTAAATTATATATTCCTAAATTTAAAAACTAATTATTTTATAAATATAATTTTATTTAGCATGAAACGCTTTTCATATACTAATGAAATATTCTAAAAGTTAACTTTTTACTATTAAGTGAGAGTATATCTAAACTCATATCTTTTCATAGTGGCTTGACTCAGCTCGTGTTTTTTTGAAATATAATTTTATTACATTTAAAAATATAGTTAATGTGTAAATGCGATATTTTTATCATTTTAAAATAAAATATTTAAGACTTTATTACAAGCACTAGACATAGATGTCACTTAATAACAGAAAAATTTTATGAATAGAAAGTACAAAATATAATATCTTTATAAAATTTTAAAAAGTTATAGAAATATATGCAAGCACATGCTACAAGAAATAACTAGAGATGACATTCTGAAAAGAAAGTGGTGCTGCATTATAATTAAATATTGATCATGATTTGTATAAAATTATCAAAATATTGATCTCATGGACTTATGACTTCATTAGAGAAAATCATCATTAATCAAGAAGTTGTAATTGTAATATATTTTTCAAGTTATCAAAAAAGTTATTTAATTAAGATTATAAAATATTTTGTTGTTCTCTTCATTTATTTCCTTTGCTATACCCAGATGATAATTTACTAGTAGGGTTGAAACATTTTATAGCAAATAAAAACAAAAAAAGAGAGATATGCTTACTCATAAAAGTTTTGTTAAAAAGATCATCTAAGGAAGCAGAATTTAAATCAATTAAGTTCTATTATTTTTAACTTTCAGATGTTTATACCAATTAACATGAAAATATTATTTTGCTTTATAATTTGATATATTATGACCATTATTTACTCTTCAATCTTCACATAACATGATCACCATCTCATACAAGCACATAATTGTTATTAAACAAGGCAAAACTCTCCATACAGTAGTGTCACCCTGTGTCAACCAGAGTAATCAATGGATGCCAGAAGGTTAGGTGCAATGCTCTCAGATCCAGGCTCCTCACAGATGAAGGCTACAAACCAGAAACTAGTCTGGGGATATTGGATGAGTAGGCACTAGATAGGGATTTTATTCACAAGCCTTCTGGCATCCATTGATTACTCTGGTTGGCACAGAGTGGCACTACTGTATGGAGATTTTTGCCTTGTTCGGTCATCACATAATTGTTATTAAAGAGCAATGTTTTAATGTTCGCCAAAGAAACGATTTTTATTTTTATGTTAATACTTCACAATAATGAAAAAGATAATAAAGAATAATAATAATACTTCAATTCAATTATTTATTTAGTGACCTTATCTATAACCAAAGGCCAATTATATTAAAAAAGTATATAATATAACAAAAGGAGCAAATAAAGATAGGAATAATAGCAAGATCACTAATAATATGGGTCACATATTATATATATTTTAAAAAACATTTGACAATTCATTAACATTAAGATAAAAAAAGTTTCACTGAAAAATCTAAATTGTAAGTTCTAGGAAGATGAAAAATAGGAGAAAATTTCAAAATGATAAATCTACAAGTTGCAATAAAAAAAATAATAATAATATGCACAAGTTATATACTGACAAGAATTAATATGAATTTTTGAAAACATATTATAAGTAATGCTATTTTTTGTTAATGACTTTGTATAAAAATTTCATCTCTCTCTTTTCCTTGACAAAAGTGATATATTGCAATTATCTTTCAGACAAAACTCTCCTATACAGTAGTGCCACCCTGTAGCTAACCAGAGACTTGTGCATAAATCCCTATCTAGTGCCTACTCATCCAATATCCCCAGACTAGTTTTTGGCTTGTGGCCTTCGTCAGTGAGGAGCTTTGGATCTTAGAGCACTGCACCTAGATCTTAGGATCTAATGCAACCCCCCACCAGCCACCTTTTATCTCTACTTAACTACAAAACTATGAGAATGAAATTAAAAACAGAAAAATATTTTCAATCTAATCTCAATAGCTTATATAGTCATATGGGTCTGAACTAGTCTGGGGATATTGGATGAGTAGGCACTAGATATGGATTTTATGCACAAGCCTTCTGGCATCCATTGATTACTCTGGTTGGCACATGGAGGCACTACTGTATGGAGAGTTTTGCCTTGTTTAATAATAATTATGTGCTAGTATAAGAGATAATGATCATGTGATGTTTAGTGGTTTAATTATCTTTCAGGTGACAAAGTTTAAAAGTTTTTGAAAACTAATTATATTTATTTATATCTCTTTTTGAATGTGGGTTTCATAATACTGATTCAAATTCCAAAATAGGATGAACTAAAGAGAGAATAAGTTTACATTTGTAGAAAAATTCAAAAGCATTATTATGTCTAAATAGTTTCCACCATCTTGAGTTTTTATTGATTATTGACTTCACGTGATAATGAAAGAATCTATTATTAGAAAATATGATTCTACGATCTCTAGAAGTGTCAGAAGAGTTTATTTTAAAATTATTAATATAACATTGAAATCTTAGAACTTCAGTTTTATTGGAGTAAGATATGTGTTAATTATTATTTCATTTTCTTTGCACGATTTAGAAAAATTATTTTTATTTTGAAGCAGTCTACAATCATAAATACAATATATGCATCTAAAAATCTTGCAATTATCAGCAATAACACAGAAGATGAGACAATTTTAGACTGATTCTGAGTTCATTAATATATACATTAAAAGGTAATGGAGCCAAAATATTACTTTGAGATTATAAAGTTTAGTAAAAAGGTTGCACATTCACCTTATGAAATAATACATGATGCCATCCATCAACATTTACATCTACATTTAATATCAAACTGGAATAATTATGAGTCAGAGATACTAAAATTGTTCATCGTGACCTGGCTATTTATAACGACAGCAATCAAACCTCTAACCGGCTATGATGCTCCAACCAATCTATGTCATCAAGTGTTTTCTCAAAAAAATGTGCCATTAGCCAACAACTGAAATATAAAGAATTTTCATCTGACCATATACTTTCAATCTCAGGAACTGCAACAACATACTCAAGACTTAAATACCAAAGAGCATACACACACACAAAAAAAAAAGTTAATCAAAGGTAATTGTATAAACTATATCCAAATACAAATTAGCAAATGTATATTGTAGCCCCCATTTCTGCTCCACCACACAATACTATAAACAACCACAATACTGGTCAACTACCCTCCCCTTGGTTGTCTTTATGTATACACACTTTCTCCTTTCATTTGCAATGTAAATATATATATGCAGAGTGTCTCATAGTAAATAAAATTTTCTTTTGAAACACAATAATAACATAATAATATCTTTCAATGATTTTTTATGTCCTCATAGTCATAGCATTAGAATGATCTCGGGGAAAATGGTAGTATATATTTAAGCAAAAATATATTCAAAGCTTTGCAAATTAGAGAGTCCATTTTTTAAAAAGGGGGAAGCATGAATCCTTTTGGTTTATAGCATTGTTCTTATTAGCTATGTACCAAATTTCTTCAACTTTTCACTTAGAGTCATTTCTCTTAATGCAAACAATTGTGGCAGATATGGGTTCAAATATATGGTCAGTGATGTTGTGCTGCTTCATATACTCAGTCTCTTCTATATAGATATTGATATTGTGAAAGCCAAGTGGAGAGGATTGCATAAATTCACCACCTTAATACTATTACTACTACTACTACTACTACTACTACTACTAATAATAATAATAATAATAATAATAATAATAATAATAATAATAATAATAACAACAACAACAACAACAACAATAATAATAATAATAATAATAATAATAATTTATTTATTTATTTTATTTATTATTAATCAAACAATACACATATATATAAAAAGGAGAAATACTCCAAACAAGATAAACTTGTGCTAGGAGTCTTTCTTAAATTATTAATTACAAACCAAAAACAAAAACACCAACAAAAATAACAATAATAATAATAAAATACATTACTATACTATAAATACTAAAACAAGTAAACCAAAACAAATAATATAAGAATAAATACAACCAAAAAGATATACATATACATATTAAATAAAATATATACATATTAATTAATCAATATATTACACATGAGACAATAACCAAAATTTTAAATATTTTTTAAAAATATAAAAAGATAAATTATCAACATCAATTGAACAGTCAGTAACAAAAGAATTAAAGAGCCTGAGTCCATTGTAACTAAATTGCCTACGACTGCTTTCTAAAGAAAAATCTGGAACCACCAGTTGAAATTTGTTAGCCAAGCGGGTATTTATAATTGATACTTTACGACACAGTAAAAAACGACGACGATATATATCAATGATAATTCTAAACTTATATAGTTTAGAAACAGATAACACACCAGAATTGACATATATATCTCGCACAGAGGTCAATCTATGTCTACCAAAAATAATACGCATTGTATAATTTTGCAAAGTATATAATTGAGATAGTGAGTAATCAGTAGAGCCACCCCAAATGGAAATATTGTAACATAATATACTCTGATAACAAGCAAAATATATAGTCATCAAAGTAGATCTAGGTATGAATTTCACCAGATAATAAAATAAATAATTAATTTTACATAATCGAGAACATAAGTAGACAATGTGCTTAGACCAAGATAACCTTGAATCAATATAGATGCCTAAATAGCAATAATTATCAACAAAACTAATGTTACAACATGTACAAATACTTTTTGAATGAACATTATACTGATCACAAATCCTAATACTAATTGAATGTGTGCAGTGTTTATAAGAGAACAGAATATCTCTGGTTTTATTACAATTAACAGTTAAATAATTTATCATAAGCCAGTTACTTATTAATTCTAGATCTTTATTAATCAATTGCTCCAGAATACTATATGAAACAGCATCACAAGACAAAGCAATATCATCAGCAAACCCATAAATCTTTGAATTCAAAGATAAATTAAAGATGTCATTTATATAAATTAAAAACAGTATAGGGCCAAGTAAAGAACCTTGTGGAACACCATGATTAACTAATCCAAAATCACCAATAATACCATGTATTTTAATAGCCTGTCTCCTATCCTTCATGTAACTTAACAACCAAGAAGCAAAATGACCTCTAAAACCATATGAACACAAATGATGTAACAAAACTGTATGATTAACAGAGTCAAATGCCTTGGACAAATCCAAATAAACAGCTGCTGTCTTGAGACCCTTATCCAATGATAATGTCACATTATGTACATGGTTATAAATAGCATCTAAAGTACTCTTTCCAGCAACAAAGCCAAACTGATACACAGAAATCACTTTATGAACATTCAAAAATGACATCATCTTATCCTTAACTGCCATCTCAAATAATTTAGCAACAACAGATATTATAGAAATAGGTCTATAATTGCTAATAATCAATGGATCACCTTTTTTAAAAATGGGTGTAATAACCCCTACTTTCAAACATTCAGGAAATACACAAGAAGATAAAGATAGGTTAAACAAGTAAACTAATACAGGTATAAAAGCTAATTTATTATCTTTCACAATTTGGGATGTTAATTTATCTAATCCAGAAGAGCGAACATTTTTTAAATCATGGATTAGATGTGATAACTGAACATCAGAAACATCTGAACAAAAGAAAGTATCAGAAATAAGTGTAGAAGTCATATCATTAATAGATGGTTCTATGTGTCATCTATATACAAAGAAATTATTAAAAAGATCAGCCACGTATTTTTCATTACCTAGTACCTCTAACATGACATCATTATTCTTAACATAAGTAATTTGATCAGAAGATTTTTTAACCAAAGAGTTTATTGCTTTCCACTTCAAAGAAACATTTTTATTACAAAGAAATTCCCTATAATAATTCAATTTTGCTATTTTAATATCACATTTAATTTCTTTATTAATCTGCTTTAAGACAATTGAACTGGCAGAACGTTTTAACCTATTTCTAAAATTAATTTTTTCAATCAACTGATCTGAAATCCACAAAGAACGTTTTCTATTTTTATTATTTAATTTAATACGACAAGTAGCCTTATCAATCAAAGAACAACAAATATTTTGGAATTCTAAAAAAGCTTTATCAACATTATCCAAATCAAAAATACAATCCCAGTTTTGAATAGATAATAAACGATTTAATTTAATATGTGATAATTTATCAACATACCTATAGCTAGTCGAATTATTACGAATCATAGACAATTTTAAAAAAATTGCAAAATGATCAGTAATATTTAATTCAGATACACCAGATTCAAAATTATAATCCTGATCAAGTCTAATAAAAATATGATCAAGCAGAGATTTACAAGTTGGCGTTATGCGCGTAGGTGAAAAAATCAACTGATCAAAACCACAACTATATAACAAATCCAAATATCCACAGGTAGAATTATGTTCCCCACTCAATAAATCAATATTTATATCACCAATCATTACAACAGAAGACGAACACAAATTAGATAACAAATTATCAAGTTCATAAATAAAAGTTATAATAGAACTAGTACACGATCTATATATTGCAATTAATGAAAGAACTCCATTTGGAAAATTAAGCGTTACCAATATTGATTCAGCGGTTGTAAACCTGAGAATCTCATAAATATAATTTAAGTCATTTTTTATAAAAATCATTGGACCTCCTGATCGCGAATACGAATGTGGTGCTAGTAAACTCTTATAACCGTCCAAAACATATAAATATTGTTCCTCATTAGAAATCCATGTTTCAGACAGAATAATAATATCATAATTTATTTTAAGTCCATTTAAAAATACATTGAATTCATCAAAATGAGCTCGTATACTATGAATATTCAAATGAAAAATGTTTAAGTCTTTATAATCCGGAATGTTATGAGATCGTATACTAGATAATGAAAATCAGATGGAGGATAAATCTGCTTCACTTTTTATAACAACAGTGGGAGAATTATTGTCATTTCTGATATGTACCAAACCATTTCGGATAAACGCCACACCTTGTATTTGGTCACGCATTTTTTGCTTCACTTTCCAAAACAGCTGCCGAGTAGCCAAGGAAATCCGTTCATTAATGTAAATACGTTGATTATTATTTTCCAATGGCAAAATATCTGACACTAAAATAACATATTTCCTATTACGCAAAAAAGATCTAGCCATATTTCGGGAGTTGTTAATAATAATAATAATAATAATAATAATAATAATGGTAATCCTGACTTTTAGCGTCCCGAACAATTCGCCCTCTATTTTTTAAAAAATGAACTAACTACTTTTTCACACCTAAAAAAAAAAAGTGTATGTAACTATATCCAAGTGTAAATGCTAATAAAAAAAAATGTTAAAAAAAATACTTACATTTACATGCGTATTTTTCACTTATAGCGGTCTTTGCTGCATGTAGAACTGTAAACAAATGATGTATATTAACTCTAAATGTTTTTACATAAAGAACACTCAATAACAAAAAAACAAACTCATATTTAGGATCCGTCCATTTTTTATAACGACAGAATTCCACGCGGTCAAGCAAAAGTAGTTCAGAATTTGTCACGTGTCACAAATGACCAAAGTACAGTAGTTCATAATTTTTATAGCAACTTTGTGTGAGACTAAATAGAGCCTAAAAAATTAAGTTTTGTTACATCCATTTTATTTATTCATCTTCATGTAAAAAAGACATTTATAGTTACATATACTCTGCAATTACATCCATTTGATTTATTGATGTTCGTGTAAAAAATAAATTTATAGTTACATATACTCTGAAATTACATATATAGAATGACAGAGTTCGACACCCGGATCCTAAATGTGAATTGTTTTTTTGACACGTGACAAATTCTGAACTACTTTTGCTTGACCGTGTGGAATTCTGCCTATGTCCACTCTGTCGCAAAGCATAAGCTAAAATACCAATTTGGGATGAGCACACCTTTGTTCTCATCCTACCTGCAGGAATTTTCTTTCAGAAATCTGCACGCACGCGACGACCTTTTCGTGCATTTCCTCGCTTGTGTGGCTTCCAATTACTCCTAAAAATGTAAGTTTCTTTTCTTGTTATTTATTCTTCTTTACGGAAAAACATTTACAGTTAATATACGTCATTTATTTACAGTTCTATATACAGCAAAGACCGCTATACGTGAAAAATACGCATGTAAATGTAAGTATTTTTTTTAATCTTTTTTTATTAGCATTTACACTTGGATATAGTTACATACACTTTTTTTTTAGGTGTGAAAAAGTAGTTAGTTAATTTTTTTAAAAATAGAGGGCGAATTGTTCGGGACGCTAAAAGTCAGGATTACCAATAATAATAATAATAATAATAATAATAATAATAATAATAATAATAATAATAATAATAATAATAATAATAATAATAATAATAATAATAATAATAATAATAATAATAATAATAATAATAATAATAATAATAATAATAATAATAATAATAATAATAATAATAATAATAATAATAATAATAATAATAATAATAATAATAATAATAATAATAATAATAATAATAATAATAATAATAATAATAATAATAATAATAATAATAATAATAATAATAATAATAATAATAATAATAATAATAATAATAATAATAATAATAATAATAATAATAATAATAATAATAATAATAATAATAATAATAATAATAATAATAATAATAATAATAATAATAATAATAATAATAATAATAATAATAATAATAATAATAATAATAATAATAATAATAATAATAATAATAATAATAATAATAATAATAATAATAATAATAATAATAATAATAATAATAATAATAATAATAATAATAATAATAATAATAATAATAATAATAATAATAATAATAATAATAATAATAATAATAATAATAATAATAATAATAATAATAATAATAATAATAATAATAATAATAATAATAATAATAATAATAATAATAATAATAATAATAATAATAATAATAATAATAATAATAATAATAATAATAATAATAATAATAATAATAATAATAATAATAATAGTAGTAGTTACCTAAAAGTTTTGGAAGACAAAAGGAATTCAACTAAATCTTTAAAGTAAAAAGTTTCCTCAATCTAGATAACAATTGTAAATGTTTTTGAAGTGCTTTTAAAATAAAAAAGGTAAGAAATTCATCGTTTTTTTAAATTATATTTAATCAACATCAAAAGATAAACATGGCTCAAGATTTAAAATTGATGCGTCAAATAGCTCAAAAACGCTCAACCCAATGGAAAATATAATATTGAATCAAAAAACCTACGCAAATGCTACAAAATCTAATATACAACACCAAGATAATAAACAAAATACCAATTTAAGTCAATCTAGATTTAGAAAAGTAAATCAAACCGACATAAACGATATATATATCGGTGATGAATTTGAGCTAGAACCATCAATGATCAACTGGACGAATGAAGAAATAAAAGATATTAATTCTAGATTTAATAATACCATACCCCCAAAATTATTTAATAGTTTTAAAAAAAAATTTTCTGACAAGTCGTTAATACTAGCAGTTACAGACAAAAATTTATCCCTCTATAAATTTCCAAGAGAACTCCTATTTAAGGAATTAACAACACAAGTATTATGGGATAGCATCATGACTATTGGAGAACATCCCAACTCCAGATATTTAGCTATAGAATTTTACAACAAAAATCAATGTGAAGCATTTCAAATAAAAGTCCAGAAATTAGAAAGTTATGCTTTAGTGGTGGTTGACAAAAATATACAAAACTACTACACAGGCATTTTGAAAAATACATATTTTGGATATAGCATACAAGATTTTACCAAACTAATTCACCCTTATGGTCAGGCAATCTATATCAAGCCTATCTACTGTAACGATACTCCAATCCCTATACATACCAACAGCTTCTATTTCAAAATCAAACTAAAAGAAAACATCAATCCTGAAGAAATCCCCAACCAGATCATTGATCAAGAAGCAGTCCTCACACTTCAAATAAAAGGACTCAGGCCAAAGTGCTATGCATGTGGAGAAAGAGGTCATCTGGCAGGAGACTGCCACACAAGGAAAGACCACAGGAGTGACCAGCAAACAAAGGAAATCCCAGAACAAGCAACTCAAAACCAAATAATAAATAATGCAGAAAGCAGCAAGATACATACAAGTCTTCAACAACAAGAAAATCAGGAAAAACAAAGTATCTTAACAATACAAGATAAGAACGAACCATTAAACTTGACAATGGAAAAGATTAATAAAAATGAAGAGTGGAAAAACAGCACAACAAAACTCATCAATAGTAATCAATCACAAGAAAAAATTGAAAATCAAAATATAATCACAAGAGAAAATATAAAACTGAAAAGCACCCAAAATAAAAGATCAAACAAATAAGGATCTGCAAATAAACAGTGAAGAACAAATAAAGGAATATGAAAATATCACAGATGTAGAATCTCAGATGGAAGAAGATGATTCTACACACAAAAATGAAAACATCAACAATTATTCCAACTTACCACTAAAACCAACAATTAGAAATAATACAGCTACAGAAATCTTAGAGAAAATAACTCTAGATATACCACAAAACATAGTAATAGAAAAAGAGCAAAAAAGAAAGCCAGGCCAGCCACCAAAAAAAAAATATAAAAAAATTAAAGTAAGATCAGAAGAAGATGTAATCACCAACTCTGAGCATACATATCAGACTACTGAAACCTCTGATGAAGATACTAATCAAGACTATGAAGATGAATCAGAAGCACAACCCAATACAAAAACTAGTAAAAAAATACTAACTGATCAAAGCCACATTACCACTAAAAATAACATAATTGAATTAGACACTCAACAAAATTCAAAACAATAAAAAGCCCACTTACTGATCAAAGGAAAATTACCAAAGAATATATATATATATATAATCAGAATGAAAATAAAAATTGCTGCAATCAATATCAGGGGTTTAAATTCAACCCAAAAAATATACAAAGTAAAACACTGGATACAACAAATCAAACCACACATTACAGGTCTACTAGAAACCAAAATCTATGCAGGGTCACAAGTAGACCCATCCAAATACTTTGGTACTGAAGGATTCTATGCAGGTTCCAGAGATGCAACATCACCATCAGCAGGATCTGCCCTAATAATTGCAAATCATTGTCCATTCCAAACTTTCAAAATCACTTACATTGATTCAAATCTCCTAATCACTACATTCAGTCACAAAATAATGACAATCAATGTAATTTTTGTATATATGCCAATAAATAAACAAAGAATTGAAACAATAATCATGTCAATAAATTCAAGATTAGCCACCACAGCAGATCCCACCATCTTGGTTGGTGACTTCAACACATCGTATCTGGAATTTACTAAAAAATGGCTCCACAAAATACAAGTTCCACTAATGAGTGGACAAGGTTTTCTTCCTCGGGATGCTGTCTCATTCCATAATGGTCGGTTTAAATCACTGATAGACTTATGCTTTTATTCACCGACTCTACATCACTTAATAAAAATAAACCTCATACCATCGGGCTTCTCCGATCACTCTGCACAAATAATAACTATTAACCTAAATCAAATGCAAACTAACATTTCACCACTAACAAAAACAATCAGAATCCTTCTTCCCAAGTCAACCCCAGAATTTATCTTTTCTGAAACCTATATAATGCTAGAAAAACTAAGACAAATAAAACTAGACCCTATACAATAATACCAAGCTTTTATCAATATTTTGTCATTTAATATAAACCACATAGTAATGAATAGACCATCACCATCCAAGCTACTAGAATATGCTGATAAAATACATGAAAAACTTACAGCAATCACGCCTACACATCACACCCAAAATTATATAAGAAACTTAACACAAGAATATAATAAGGCTTGTCAGTCCCTAAAAGAGTATCTAAAAATTAAAAAAACTAAATTATGCATCACCCACCAACACACATGGTCACGTAAATACATAAAATGGGCCCTAGGAAGTGCACCTGAAATTAAAGTACCAATGGCCATACAAACCCAAAGAGGAATATTTGCTGGCCAAAATATAATAATGCCAATGTTTGAACATTTTAGAGACAAACTGCGATCAGCACCACCAATACAGTGGACAGCACACATATTTGGACCACCAAAAAATGAAAATTTATTCACGGCAGATGATTTCATTAAAAAAATGAATGAAATGAACAATAACTATCACCCTGGAAGCCCAGGAATACCACTTTTTGTCTTAAAACACCTTAGCCAATTCACTTCAAAATATCTTTGTAATCTGGCAAACCATCTAGCTCAAGAAATTAGGAGTGTACAGGGAGTGTACCCCATAGCAATAGTACCTTACAATAAAAAGAATTAAAAAATTCCTGCACTTGAAGATATAAGACCTATATCCATGGGACCGCTTCCAATGAAGATACTGGAAAAGGTAATAAAAGAAAAAATAGAGCCATTTTTGATGCCTTCCATCTCTGATACTCAGTTTGCTAAGAAAAAATCTTCAACTACACAAGCAGCTCTACTTTTCAAAACCATAATGGTAACTGTAAGAAATAAAAAAAAATATAGCCCTCTGGCCATACAACTGGATATAGCATCAGCCTTTGACACTGTCAACATATCTATATTGCTAGAGATGCTCGAAACCATGGACATCCCCAGATCCATGCTATATATAATAGCAAACCTATTAATAAACCGTGAGCTACACATAACACTTAATGGTAGAAATTCTTCCTCTTTCTACCCCACCCAGTCACTATCACAGGGTTCACCTTTAAGTGCCCTACTCTTTATTTTTTATATTAACCCGTTAATTAAAAAAATAAATAAATCCTTTGAAGGCATACAGATACCAGGATCGACACAAAAAATAGCATGTTTGGCATATATGGATGATGTCACGGTGTTTCTAACTTCTAAAAAGCAGATACCGCAGTTGAACAAGATAGTGGAAGAATATTCAGTCAATTATGGACTGAAGATAAATACAGCAAAATCTGCATCTTGGCATATATTCTCAGGCAAACCATGTGAGTCCGTATTTCAGGGAAAACCAAATCCCTTTCTGGGTTTTCCATTTTATATGGGCACCACAAGAATGCGCTGTCACATACAAAACAAACTCAAAGAAGATGTTGAAAAAATAGCAAATTCATTATCTAAAGCATATCTATCAATATATGCAAAGACACAACTAATCAACAGGCTAATCATGACTAGAATAACATACTACATGCCAGTAATTGTTTTTTCTAAAGGTTTCATCCGGAAAATTAACTCCATATGCTGTAAACTTATGTGGGCCAGGAAAACAGTGGCCATATCAATTAAAAATCTTAGCCGACCACTAATAAAAAATGGCCTTGGCCTACACAGCCTCAACATTTTCCACATGCAAAAACAAAAAAATACAACAATTGCCTTAATTAATCAATTTACAAAATTAAAACATCTAATTAAAATAACACCTACTGATCGACCACCCCTAAAAGACTCACTCATTCAATCGGCAATATACCACTGCAATGCAATAGGAAAAATCCCCAACCAATGGACAGAAAAATATAAATATTGGGAAATCTATGAACTAATGCAGAACCATACCACCAACAATCAAATATTACCACTATTAAAAATAAACAATAAAGTATTAATTAAAAAATACAAGAAATGGGAGTTAGAACCAAAATTTTTCAATTTTATCCTTAAAATAAACTTAGATGCCCTCCCAACCACATACTTTCTGGTACATAGAAGACTACATAGAGACATGGATCCTTTATGCGGCTTATGCCATCAGACTGAAGAAACTGTCCAGCACTTACTGTATCACTGCAAAGGTCTGGAACAAGTAAGAATTATACTTTGCAACATGTATAGGAAAAATAAAACCACAATGGAACAAGTAATGATGGCTTTCCAAAGTAAAACAATACCACTGATTAGGGCAGCAACTTTTGTTCTATATTCACTATGGTGCACAAGATGTATGTTCCTAATGGGAAATAACACAAGGCGACATCCATCTACTTTTGAACACAAGTTACGGCAAATACAAATCCGGGACAAATTGATAACAAGTCCAGACATCTATGCAGCTACCTGGTCTCTGCTTAAACACAGAGCAAGGTTGTAACATAATCAAGGAAATAATGACTAAGTAATATGGAGTACCAACAAGGGAAAAACAAAAATAAATAAATAATAAAACAGGAAATAAAGCAAAAGAACAGAGCCCATCCCTATCCAGTAATAGCTTCAGTAACATCTGTGCACCTAATAACTATTGAAATGCAACTGTCTATAATATTCCGAACAACTTTATTTTATAATGAACAAATCTGTAACATTCAATTAAGACAATATATTATAAAGACGTTATCTTGATTATTGTAATAACAATTGTAACCTGGTTGTAACTGGAAAACTTGTAGCACATAATCTATGTAACCATTACTGTATTCTTTTGAGAGAATAAAGGCCTTTTGAAACATCATCATCATAATAATAATAATAATAATAATAATAATAATAATAATAATAATAATAATGATGATGATGATGATGATGATAATAATAATAATAATAATAATAATAAAAAAAAAAACAATTTTATATTAATGATTTCTTTCTTTAGTTTTTGAGATTTTTGCTTGCTTATGTTTAAGGATTTGGTATACATATAAATCAGTATTATCAATAATATGCTTTTGATTGTGTTGGTAGATTCAGTCTTTATGATGGATGCGTGAGTGGTGATTTTTGTGTGGTCAGTTTAATATATCCTCACAATATATTGCGTTTTAATTTTTTTAACAACCATAGGCACTTCTATCCATGTTTATGATTGGTACAAAACAAGATAAAGATTTAATAAGGACTATCATCTTGCATCTATTATTTACTAAAACTTACATTAAATGGCATAGCAATGGTGGAAAAAAAATTATTTAATTTCTTAATATCTACAAACTCTATAGTATAATGGTTATTTAAGGAAATCACAAGCAAATACAAAGTTGTGGTATGCCAATCTACTAATTCAAAAAATATTTTTTTCTAAAATGATCCTATTACAATGATAAATCTATTTCAATAATCTTACTTGCTTATCATTAACCTTTGTATATTTTTGTTAAACACAATATAAATAATTGCAAGTAAAATTCCTTTATAATAAAAATAACAAATTTAATGGAAAAACATTACATATATTCAATATTTACTCAATAATATATAAAATACTCATATAAATCTAATTAATTTTTATGTGATGATGAAATAAGAAAATCCAACTTTACATGCAGAAAACTATTTAACATATCTGAACTAAATATACAATTTTAAAAATTTCTTAATATTTAAGATCAGTTATGATTTAATAGATCAATTTGTTTTCTCTGGTTTAATTTAAATATAGGTTTAACTTTTTTCTATTATTATTTACTGATACACTTTACTATTGTCATTTCTAAATTAATTTCCATTCAATAACAGTATAAACTAATTCATGAACAATAAATATTTATTAAAACAGGCAAAACTCACTATATGTATTGCCACACACAGCAAGCTAGAGAAATATTTATATATGATGATCTTTTTGTCTAGTTATTTAACATCTTAAAATGTTATCTTTTAATTGATTCTTCTGCAGTAAATATTTGTTTCTGAAAAACTTCACAAGATTAAATATAGCTCTTCCTCTTATTCTCAGCCTAGACAAATCATTCAATGAAAGCAAGCAATAATGAATCTTCTTAAAATATCTTTGAAATAATCTTTAAATGAAATCTACATTTCAGATAAAAATCATACTCAAAATTATCATAAAATATTTTAATAAATTAATGTCCATAAAATAAATTTGATAGAATAATAGCCCTATATATAAGTAATATAGTTGAATTTTCTATCTAAATTAATATCATGATATTTAAAATAATCATTCACTCAAACTACCCAAGCCAAAAATTGCTGAAGACTTAGTTGTTGTTGTTTTTTAATATTATCAAATCAAATAGATTACAAGTTGCATTCTATTCATTTTGTGAATTGGAAGACAATAAAAAGTTTTTATTTTTATTAAATTAAACTGAAAATTCCATTATATTGTGAAGCTGCCAAAAAACTCTACCAAAAACTAATATCATAAAAATTGAAAACAAAGTTGCAGTTTCTACACACCCCCTTTTAAAATCAATATCTATCTCAAATGATTCAGGGTTTGGAGTACTAGTAATAATGCTTTCTTTTATAGTAACATGTGGCAATTATATAGCATGGATGAATTTGTGTAGGGCAAATAGTTATTTTAAAGCATTGATACAAAGTTCAATTAATTAAATCAAATATTTTGACCAAATGAATAAAAATAATATGTAAATCATAAATTTATTCTTCACTTTACAATCCCTTTGCTACAACAGGTTCCAATGATAATTATTGCAGTCTTTATTTTTATATATATATTTGAACATAGAAATATTTTAAAATCAGGTGGCACAATTTCATGGGTTTAAATATTTCTAAGAAATTTCAATTGTTTTGAAGCTACCATATGATCACATTTTTTAATTATCTGATTATTCCATCAAGATCCAAATCCTTTCCATTTTTAAGATTATACAGAGTTTAATATTAATTTCATCAAACTGAAAACTTATTTATCTAAATGTGATGAGAGGATGAATATATTATATTATTAAAAGATTAAAAGCAATTAAATGAAATCTTGCCTCATTAATCAAAAAATAAT
The DNA here is from genome assembly GCA_028023455.1 of Epiperipatus broadwayi. NCBI lineage: Eukaryota > Metazoa > Onychophora > Udeonychophora > Euonychophora > Peripatidae > Epiperipatus > Epiperipatus broadwayi. Next base: position 201,588 of record JAQFVV010000004.1, on the reverse strand, counting down.
CAAAATATTTCATCTTTTTAAACTATTATTATTTTTTATACACAAGAATCCCATTCTCATGTTTAATAAGAATTATAGTATTATTTTTTAGTTCTGTATGTTTATTTCACCATAAACAAGAACAAAAACAACAACTAAAAGTGATCATGATCAGCAAATAACTATTTTATTTACTTTATTTTCCTCATCAATTATTGAACATCTATCTCTAAATTTCTATACTGCTTATAAAATTCAATTCATTTTATTATTTAGCAAAGCAGAGAATGCCTTACTGTTTCTTTTTAATCAAGTCACTAATAATACTGATATGTTATTAAAACAGGCAAAACTCTCTATACACATTGCCACTCAGTGCAAACCAGAGTAATCAATGGATGCAAGAAGACTTGTACATAAAATCCTCATCTAGTGCCTGCTTATCCAATATCCCCAGACTAGTTTCTGGCTTGTTGCCTTCATCAGTGAGAAGCCTTGAATCTGAAAGCACTGCACCTAGATCTTAGGATCTAATGCAACCCTCCAGCAGCCACCTTTTATCTCTATTTAACTACAAAACTATGAGTCTTAAATTGACCTTATATAGTCATATAGGTCTGAACTCAGTTTAGTACCTATACATTTTGATAACTGTGGTTAAATAACAGTATAAGAAATGGTGATCATGTGATGTTTATTGGCTTAATACTGATATGTTTCATACTAATATTTAAATTTAAACCAAATAATTATAGAAGTAAATAACACATGGATTATTCCAGAAAAAGATAAAGCAAAAAAATCTTTAGAGAAATATATTTAATAGATAGCTAACAGATAAAGTTAAGGCGAATGAGAGTAAAATTAATTAGTGTACTATTGAAAGTTAAACATTTTTTTAATAAATGATAAGAAATATTTCCTTAAAGTAAACAATAGAAATTAGTTGCATAAAACAAATAACAAGAAATCATGCTTGATAAATGATAAGAGAGATTTATTAATTAGAAATATTTGCTTAAAACAATTGAAGTCGAAAAAGACTAATTAAAAATACCAGAGGGGAAACGGACAGATTGGTATCTGAAATAAGATAGTGATCAAGAATTAAAACCAGAAATCCATGAGATATATAAATAGCATGTACAGAAAAGTGAGAAGATAGTTTTTTGCTTTTGTGGAATTATTTGCATGTTCATTGTGAACTATTTTAACTGTGAACTAGCACTGATTTTTGGAGCCAGCTGGAGTTAAAACAGGGCTGAAAGAAGCCAGTGAGAAGCTGTCCAAGAAACAATAGGTGGTTTGTGCACCGAGAGAAGTAATCCCAGAAACTGTGCCTCTGAAGGTACCAACAGCCTGCTAGGGACTAAAAGCACACCACACAGATATTTTCTTTTTATACGCCTAATGGGATCTATAGAAGAAAACACAGAACGAACTGTGAGTATATTTATTTGTTAAATTTTTACTCAGCCAGATTTGAGCAATAGATTGTTGGAATCAGAGATTAACCCAATAGTGGTTTATACATGTGCCAAGTGATCAATATAGATGTAGATGATATTTCGCTGTGATGGTTAGTGCTAAATTTATGTTAGTATTGATAATCCCCTATTGTAATTTTTACTATTATTAATTTTTGTTGTTATTAAATTTCTGTTTGTTACTTATTTTGTTGGTATCCATATAATAAATATATGCAAATACACCTACAAACAATAACAAAAAAACATTCATGATTTTTTATTAGTGAATCAGACGATAGACTTACTTGCATCTACAATTCTTTTAAGAGAATTTCATGAACTTCTTGAAAATATGTAGTAGCAATTTTAGTGTTAAACAATCACTGAAAGTTAACACAAGTAGAAATTATTCTAAAAATGACATTAAATTTCCTATCAATATATTTGAAATAGAACTTATAATTTAAAGCCATCATATGATCTGATTTACAATTTCTGTTTATAAAATCTCATGCAATATTGAATCCTTTCTATAATATAATCCATAAAGCACTATTATTTTGAGAAAGCTTTTTCTGTCTAAACAAAGTGATTGTCAAGTGAATGCATTTATTATATTAATATTCAACAATAAAATACCATTCAAATTCATAGAACTAAATATCATTATTTCCAATAGCATTGGGCTATATTTTATTATTCATATCAATATGTGCATTAAAGTCTCTAAGAAGGCAATAAAATCTTTTATTAGTAATGAGATAATAATAATATCCAACAAGAAATAAAAACTTTCTTTGTTATAACTTTCTAAATCTAATATTAGAGAATAAGCAGTGACAAAATAAGCACAATTAATATTATATAAAATAGTTTTTAATATTATTAACCTTTCATTTATTCAACTATGAATTTTAAGAATATAAGATACTATATATATGTGCTGTATGCACTGATAATGAAGCTAGTATATATCAAAAAATGCTATATTAGCCGAGTGCTTTTGAGAGACTTCTTGCTCTCATATTCATAGCTACTATTTTGTTAAAAACTGCATTGTTAGAAGGAAACTTTATGCAAAATAATGCAAATTAGTTAGAACTGCCATTTTTGGGACAGGGAAAAGCAGGCTTCTCTTCAATTAATGGACCTAGGATCGCTTTCTACATGCGTTTAGTATCGTGTCTTTCTGAACAAACAATGTTAGCAAATGTGGGTTCAAATCTATGTCCTGTTGTTTTTTCATACTCAACAAAGATGGAATTAAACCTCACTGAAAGTTCAATACTACAATACATAATTTTATTTCACTTGATGAACTGCCTTTCTAAGAAATATTTGGCCATTTTCTAGTTTAATTAACTTTCTTAATCTGAAATATCAGTTTCATTATGAGAAAGTATATCAATTTTAAATCTAATAATTTTTAGCTACAAATGCTGTAGATTCAAGCTATCTAAGATACGTACCAGGCAAGATACATATATTCCATTAATGTCTATTTAGACAAAAATTGAAACACATCTTTATTACCATTCTACTTCCTATTTTATCATCAGTGATATTAAAATTATTTAAATGAGAAACTTTTCAGTATAGTGACTAACCTCATTCTGATGATTCAGACTATTTCTAGATCATTCTAAATTTGTTTCTAGTTGCCATTTATTAAGATTTGATTCCTTCAATTTCTTTTTTTAAATTCAATTCATCACTAGAAACTTTTTGCATCTAGCTAACTTTCAATAATTTTCTGTAACACAATTTTTTATTTGCCATGATTGTTTCCATTATATCATAATTATCCTGCTTAGCATTCATGCAACAAACTAATAAATGTACACATTTATTACAACCAATTTGTTTTGTAGTTTGATTTCTTTGCTATTTATTCTTTTCCAAATCCTTACCATGGCCAATGAATATATTATTTGCTCTGCCAAACTATAATTTGATTTCCTGTTGAACATTGATAATGATTTTAATTAAAAGTAATTACATAAAGAGTACTATATATATTACTTTTTATAAATCTCCACATATACACTCCAATGGAAATTTTTTTATATATATTTCCTTTAATTTTCTAACAATTTTGACTGTCTTACAGTCTTCATCACAGATACAACATGTAAACATATAATCATATAACCATTATTCTATATACATATAAAAATACATATTTTACATTATTATTCATAATCATACTTTATTTTTAACCCTATACCTTTACTTCTCTGTTTTTTTACTAATTATTTTTTCAATATTTCTTTATTATTTCTACTTTCTTTTTACTTTTTACCTTTTCTTACTATCTATCATTTTACATTACTCTCTAATATATTACCTTTTTATTTTACTTTTAATACCTATAAATCTAATTCCTTTCCTTCCTTTTTATTATTTATCTATACTTATTCTTTTATTAATAATTTTTATTCCTATCTTTAGTCCCTTTTATAATTGACTTATTCATTTTATTCATCATTTTCATAACCTTCCCCTTTTTAAATTTATAACTGACACTTTTTTCAAAATCCTTAGTTTCTTTTTCATATACTCTTTTAATACAACTCCTTCTATTATCAATTTCTTTAACTTTTTATCCTATTCTTAAACTTTTTATTTTACAAAACTTTTATATATACATTTTCTCTATTATTATTAATATTCCTATAAAAATAATGTCTTTACCCATCTCTATTTAAATTTCGTTTTATTTTCTAAATTAATATAGCTTCTTTTATTTTTCTATCTCTTCTTTTACTAGTATATCCAATCATTCTTATGTTATCTCTCCCAAATTTATGCCCTATTTCCATAACATGCATATAAATTGGTAACTTTTTATGGTTCTCATCTGATCCTTCGTGTCAGCCGCGGGTGGTGCGATTTCTAACCAAAAACACATTAATATAACATTCCCGGGCTAGCAATTCTCTATTAACATTGACTTTTTTTTTGTTTGTTTGTTTACAAAGTTTACTTTCTTTCGTTTCTGAATTATTTTTCCCAAATAATATTTTTGACGATGGGATAATAATAGTTGTTGTTTTTTTTTATTTTTATTGACAAGAGAGTCTTTTTTGGTGTGTGTTCAAATAGTAATTTGTGTTTTTTTATAAATAGTATTACTGTTTTTGTAAAATTGGATTGCCAAAATTTAAGAGAGAACAGGGTTTTTTTGATGGATCTTTAAATAATAATTTACATTACTTTGATAGGTTTCCATTTGATTGCCGACAACAATTAGTGGGAGGGGTGTTTTTGTGTACGATTAAATAATAATTTACTTTACTTTTACAGGTTTACATTTGATTGCTGACAACAATTATTGGAAGAAGTGTTTTTTTTTTTTCGTGTGTGTGTGTGTGTATGTTTAAATAAAAATTAAAGTTACTTTTATCGGTTTACATTTGATTGACAACCGATTTGACTTCCTTTCAGTTATAAATTATGGTTTTGGTTCTAAAAATAAATATTTTTGACAATGGGACAATAATAGTTGTTGTTTGTTTAATTTTTATTGACAAGAGGGTGTTTTTTGGTGTAGGTTCAAATAGTAATTTGGGTTACGCTTAAATAATAAGTTACAGTCTTACTTTGATTGGTTTACATTTGATTGCCGACACTAATTATTGGGAGGGGTGTTTTTTGTGTGTAGGATTGTAGACAACAATTATTGGGAGAAGGGGTGTAACCGTTTAAAGAATAGTAGTTTACGTTACTTTTAGTGGTGGTGTCCATTTGATTGCTGACAATAATTAGTGAGAGGGGTGGGTGTTTTTGGGTGATGATTAAATACTAATTTACCTTCCTTTTATTTTACATCTGATTGCCGACAACAATTATTGGGAGAAAGGGGTTTTTTTTGTGTATGTTTAAATCAAAATTGAAGTTACTTTTATCGGTTACATTTGATTGACAACCGATTTGACTTTCTTTTTTTTTTTTTGTTTATAAATTATGGTTTTGGTTTCCCAAAACCTAATATTTTTGACAATGGGATAATAATAGTTGTTGTTTCTTTCATTTTTATTGACAAGAGGGGGTCTTTTTTGGAGTATGTTCAAATAGTAATTTGGGTTACATTTAAAAAATAATTGCTTTACCTTACTTTTAGTACTTTACATTTGATTGCCGACAACAATTAGTGGGAGGGGTGTTTTTGTGAACGATTAAAGAATAATTGTACGTTACTTTTATTTTTTACATTTGATTGCCGACAACAATTATTGGGAGAAAGGGTTTTGCGTTTTATTTTTTGTTTGTGTGTATGTTTAAATCAAAATTTAAGTGACTTTTATCGGTTACCATTTGATTGACAACCGATTTGACTTTCTTTTTTTTTCGTTTATAAATTATTTGGATTTTCCCAAATAATATTCGGTTTGACAATGGGACAATAATAGTTGTTGTTTCTTTAATTTTGATTGACAAGAGTGGGTCTTTTTCAGTGTATGTTCAAATAGTAATTTGGGTTATGTTTAACTAATAATTTACGGTCTTACTTTGATTGGTTTACATTTGATTGCCGACAACAATTAGTGGGAGGGGTTTTTTTTCTATACGATTAAAGAATAATTGACGTTCCTTTTATTTGACCGTCTGATTGCCGACGACAACAATTATTGGGAGAAGGGTTTTTTTGGGCTATGTTTAAATAAAAATTTTAGTTACTTCTTTTATTTTACATTTGATTACCGATGACAACAATTATTGGGAGAAGGTATGTACGTTTAAATAAAAATTGAAGTTACTTCTTTTATTTTTTACATTAGATGAAGCTCATTTGGAATACCTCAAACAAGCTTGCCTTTATGAAGTGAACATTTCCGTCGGCCACAACGAGACTTACAAATGAAAGTTGAAAGATGTTTTTGGACCTCAAATCTGCATATATTTGCCGCACAATCCAATCTTTTCTTTCAGCATCAGGATTTTTTTTTCTGCTGTATAAATATTCCAGCGCCGGCTTCTGTGTCTGGCAATTCCCATCTTTTCAAGTTTTCTGTTGTTTGAATTAGCCATCTTCTTGGTCTCGGAAAATTTCTCGCTAAAACGTGACTCAAAGCGTGATCGTTTAAAAATTTTATGCTACACCACCTTAATCAAGAATTTAGGAGGCTTATAGCTTTATAAGGAACAATCACGACACTGTTTAAATTGTTAAAAAATAACAGTACATCAATTCATCTTAAAAAAAAGACCCCGATGAAAATTTAAATACTTTGGACACGATCAAATTAACACACCCTTGTACAATATTGTTACATAAAATACATAACACAGCATTAAGATATAGTGTGTGACACAAACAACTACGGCATTTTCTTCTGCTTTTAGCATCGGAAAAAGCCACACCGTTAGCTGCTAAGCTGAGTTAACACTCTTTCTAGATTTTATCGTAGAAAGAAGACTTTTAGCGTAGAAACAAGACTTAACTCCGAGTTAACAATCTTTCTAGGATTTATTTTAGAAAGAAAGCTTAAAGGCTTGGGTGCGGCCGCGGAAACAGCATATTTCTAGAAATTTAGCTAGAAATAGCGCCACCCGCGGCTGACACGAAGGATCAGATGAGAACCCTTTTTATTATACCTATGCTGAATTCATCTTGTATAGATTGAATTTTTCGTTTCTCCTACACATTGAGTTCTTATCTTGTTATTCTTTCATGCCACATCATGTAAGAATAATAAGATAAGAACTAAATATGTAGGAGAAATGAAAAATTCAATCTATACAAGATTAATTCAGTATAAGTATAATAAAAAGTCACCAATTTATATGCATGCTATGGAAACATAACATATATTTGAGAGAGATAGCATAAGAATGATTGGATATACTAGTAAAAGAATAAATAGAAAAATAAAAGAAGCTATATTAATTAAGAAGATAAAATCAAATTTAAATAGAGATAGAGAAAATGCGTATATAAAGTTTGTAAAATAAAAAGTTTAAGAATAGGATAAAAAGTTAAAGAAATTGATCATAGAGGGAGTTGTATTAATGAAGTATATGAAAAAGAAACTAAGGATTTTGAAAAAAGAGAGTTATAAATTTAAAAAGAAAGGGAAAGGTTATGCAAATGGTGAGTAAAATGAATAAATGAATTATAAAAGGGAATAAAGATAGGAATAAAAATTATTAATAAAAGAATAAGTATAGATAAATAATAGAAAGGAATGGAATTAGATTTATGGGCATTAAAATTAAAATAAAAAGGTGATATATTAGAGAGTAATATAAAATGATTTATGGTAAGAAAAGTAAAAAATAAAGAGTAAAAAGAAAGTTGAAATAATAAAGAAATAATGAAAAAAATAATAGTTAGTAAAAAAAAGAGTGAAGTAAAGGTATAAGGTTAAAAATAAAATATGACTATGAATAATGTAAAATATGACTATGAATAATGTAAAATATGTATTTATATATATGGAATAATGGTTATATGATTATATGTTTAAATGTTGTAGCTCTGATGAAGACTGCAGGTCAGCTGAAACTGTTAGAAAATTAAATGAATTATACATTAAAAAAATTTGCAATGGAGTGTATATGTGGAGATTTATAAAAAGTAATATATATGAATATACGAATAATGCAAAAAAAAGTAAAGGAGAAGATATAAGAATAATACTTGTAATGAAGATTAATATGTAAAAATTTCATACATTTGTATAAGATGTAATAAAAAATTGGTTTAAAATAATAAATAGGGAGAAATAAATAATAATAGTAAAATGGATATAATGAAAAGCAATATATGTAGATGCTAAAGAAATATATTAAGAGTTAAAAATTATATACTTATAATAATATATATATTTATAGACCCTTGATAATGACTACAGAAAGTTGTAAAATCATTGGGAAGGTGTATAATGTATTGGAATATATATAGATTCATGAAAATAAAAAGTTTTTAGAAGAAAAAGGGCGGAGAACAATTTTATTGAATGTTTTATGCATGAAGAGATCAGGCAAAAATTATCCATATAGTAGTGCCACCTTACAGTTATGTGCTAGCATGAGATGGTGATCATGTGATATGAAAAGTTCATTAATGATTTTGGTACCATAGCCTTTCTAAATTGTCCAATTAAATTCTGTCAATTTTGGCTTTTCATTTCTCTTTCTTAAGCACTATTTTATGAATAATTCATATTTTACTTTTATCTTGTTTAGCATCTTGAAAAAAATTTTCTTTTTGTTCTCTCTCACATTGATTACTACGTTACTGCACTCATAAATTACTAACACTTTTCTATGTGTAAACATTTCTTTGATATTATCAGATTGCCGACAAATGACCATGATAGATTTGATCTTTTTATACCTTTTCTCATTTCAAATCAGTTTCTAATTTTTCCATATATTCTCATGGTAGTTTTGAAATCATCACAGATAATTCTTTAAAAAATTAATTTACTTTTATCTATTCTTTATGATGCAAGATGACTTTTGGTCAATACTATGAAAAAGCTTCTAAAAATTAATTAAATAATATGCAAGTTTTTTCCTTTTCTTCTGGATTTTTACTGCACAAATATCTTTTCTAAATTATACTGGTTCATCTCTATTTGAAATTCAATTTTTTTATTTAAAAAATTCATTATAATGTTTATCTAAATACTTTACTCCAATGAGTATAATTTTTCCATTTCTCCTTGATTTTTTTTTTAATGTAGATTATAACTCTTGTCAGATTTTGATATATAATGCATTCTTTTCACATACTATTATTCAGTTTCTAATAATATATGTTGCTTCTCTACATTTTTTTTTCCTGTATCAGTTTTAATGTTTTTTGTATAATAAAAAATTTAGTTTTATTTAATTTATTTAAAAATTTTTACCTGATCATCCAATAAATTATATGGATAACATTCTTTCTTTATCATCTTATGAACTCCATAGTTTGGTGGAGAAAAATCAATACAGCTTTGAGTAATATTAAGTGGACTTTTAGGACTGGTACTTATTTCTTCTTCAAAATGTGGAACCTATAATAAAATACAAAATCCAGCTATAAGTTTAGTCATACATTATAAATAATTAATGGTTCACTTTTATATCACAAAGTATATAGTTATAATTAATAATCTTTATTTAGTTATTGAAAGGTGATTGTTATATATCAGTATTTTCTAAAAAAAAATACAAAGTTATAAAATAAATTTAAGTAATATTTATAAATAATCTAAAATATATTTATTAATTAAAATCTTTTAATACCTTTCATAGGGGGAGGGGTCATTAAAATAAAAATAAAAAACAAGGCACTTTGAATTTTAAAACCTCTTAATGATAATTTCAGTTTTTGTTTTCAATATTGCTATCCTGAATTATTTAATTAATAGTTTACACGTTAAAATATTTTTTTTTTAAATGTTTTCATATAAAAATTCTAATTCGTAGTAAATCAGATGTTATATTAGATTATAAATTGGAAAGACTATTATATTTTTTATAGAACCCTATACATATATTTTATCAAATAACATTTTTTTAAATTCTTATTTTACTATTGAGTATGAAAACCATTTTATTCTCTGTTATCTTCATCTTTGATTTGTGTGTATATATTCAATATCAGATAATATACAGAATATACATTCTTTATTACCACCACATATTTTGAAAATATTGCAGATGTAACTACATTTGATTTAAAATAACTACAGTTTTTACTGAAAAACATCACTTTGTTTAATATTGAGAATGGAAATATTAATTTCAAAATACTCACTTAATAGTAATGATATATTTTATTATCTAATTTTAAAAAAAACCATTCAAAATCAATGCTATTCTTTTGAAAACATATATAAAACAAAATTTTTTGCTCTTTTTTTTTTCCTCTTTTAATTTTTTTAACTAGTTGTTGTTAATATAAATAAAATCAATACAACTAATATCTTGAGTAGTTTACCCAACAGTGAGCTTAGATGCTAAAGTTTCCTAAATCACTTCCCAGTTAAAGGTGGAGGACGGGAATTACCTCCGACTAGTCAAATGAATAAAAATTTTGCGCTTAACTTATCACTCCGATGTTAAATGTCATTTAAAGAAAAAGAAAGATGATAAAATTACTTAGTTTTAAATAATTTTATTTATTATTTTAAAAGAAAAATTGAAGGGATATCTTTTCTTTTAATAACAGATCTTTATTATTATTCAATCTATAAACGCTAAATTTCTTATACATGAACGATTATTAACCAAAGATTATATCATTTTTAGGTCAGATATAATTATTACTTAAGTTTAGCGTTTACATTTGGTCTAGAAATGATATAATCTCTAATCTAATAAATGATTACTAATAATCAATAATGTATTTCTCTAAACTGGATTTATATGTGAGTACAAAAATTTGGTTTATAAGATTAAACTCTCTAATTTGACATAAATACTGAATAAAGAAGATAAGTGAAAAGTTATGATTTGGGACAATTAAGAAGCTCTGATTCAGCCAGAAATGTATCTTAGTGATTCTTAATTTTTTTCAAATATTTTTATTATTTTTGGTAGAACTTTACTAAAATGAGTTTTAAAAAAAGATGATAGATAATGTTAACAATAAAATAGAATGTATTAATACTATTAGAAACTATTGCAGATATATCAAATCATAATAACTTAACAATATTATATAATTTTTTTTTTTAAAAAAAAAAGTTCATAAATATGATAGCAAGATAATGCTCATAAACTGAAGATACAACAAATTTACACAAATCAGTTTGATACAAATGGCTATTATAATTACCATTATTGATTTCCATTAGATGAAAGTTTATCAAAAAATGGATAATCTACTGTGACAGTAGTTAAGTTAATCAAAACTAAACTCAACTCAGCCAGGCTTTTAGCAATAAAATAGAAAATTGATGATAGGGATTGAAAAACAGTGTTTAATATACTCATACAATATTAATTGACAACAGCAGTAATTACTTCATCTTTTATCTCTTTCTATTTGTATGATATCCACGAAAGTATAAATAATCAACAGATATTAGTAGTTACTACAAAACAGATATTCAAACTAGTTTCTATATATTAACCATTCTCAATAGAAAATAACTTGCATTAAAGCTGTGTACACTCATTAAATTATTTTAGAAATAATACACAAAGAAAGTTTTAAACTTAATAATGAGTTTATTACTCAAAATATGTAATAGTAGTAAATTGTTAATATTTCAAGTAGCAGTTTACTGGTTGTTTCCATAAATTAGATCAGTCTTAATCATGCACACACATATCTTTATAATGTTGAACTATAATGCTGCATTTTATTATTACAGTACTTTATTTTACTCTGTTAACTTTTCACTATAATGTTTTCTTCAACATATTTCTCTGCTCATAAATTTCTGGGTTTGCAAACATTTTATTGCTTACACACACATTAAGCACTGCATTTGTTCTATAATATTTCTAGGTAGTCAGTTTTGTTTTTTGTTACATACTTTACATAAATAGTTTCCATATTAGATCTTTGCAAATTAGCAAATCTACATTATTTTCACATTTGCATAATTTTAAATATTATGCATACTAATTTTTTCTAGAGTGAATTGTCTTTTAATATTGACTAGTTTTATATTCACACACTCATGCAACTTTATTAATTATTTATGCATTAGTGCTATACAGTTTTATTCAAATATAACAATTCCTCCTATTCACTCTAGAAATAAGTCTTAATTCACAAGAAATAATCCTATAATCTTTTAAACATATGTCAATTTCTGGAAGGTCTTAGTAATATTGATTTTTCATCTTCCTGCTCAATTATTCTTTTTTTGTTAAGGCTGTAATTTATTATTTAATTCAGTAGGTGTATCTTGGCTTGTAGATTTTTCTTCTAAACCTAAACTGGTACTAGCACATGCATCCATTTTATCCATTATATTTAACTGGCTCACAAAAATGAATTTTTAAATGGTTTATATGCCTTCTTACTTATCTACCATCTTCTGTTTTAATTGTGTGTATTTGCTTAGATAGTAGCTTAGTTATCATTCCAGGTATCTATTTTTTTCTCAATATATATCTCTTATCCAGACAGTCTGTCCTATTTTAAATTTAACATTTTCTAACTTTGTCTCCTCTCTAGTTTTATCTGGAATTAACACAGAAATATGTCCTAAAAAAGCATTTTATTAAAAGTTCTGCCAGTTTTCTTTTGTTACTTAACTTGGTGTAAAAATGCTGATAAAACATTAATGTAGTTAGTGCTTCAATAATACAATTAGTTGTGACATAAAGGTATACAAAATAATAAAAGATCTGGGTGACTTCTAAAGACAATCTAGTCCTGCTTTCAAACACTTCTAGAAGCAGGAGTCTTTAACTCATTAGCCCATGGTTGGGGGGAGGGAGGCTTTACAACCCTCTTTACATCATTGCTCTTCTGAAATTCAGCATTCATACAATATATGGTCTGATCTTAAAATAACATGACCTTACATGGATTAGTTTGAGTGCTCAACATTCATACAGTTGGGATGATAATGTATAGTTTGATGGCCTAAAATTGATCATATATAGTCTGGTTCACATGCTCAACTACTAAAATAATACTTTTATTATAATCTTAACTTTATTGTTTACTAACACAAAACATATTATCAATATTATACAAAATACATATATCACATTATTTAATTAATCCACACATTTAATAAACTATTATTAATTAAATACAATATTAACTCAATTACAATATATACATAAGCATACAAAATACATGTAAATACTCTATATAAGTTAGTTTGATGATCTAAAATTGATCATATATAGTCTGGTTCTATTTTAATAACTTTAATTATGTAATGATAAAAGTTATTTAAGCAAGCTCTTACAATATTGCTACATGCTCGGCTAGCAAAATAATATTTTTATTTCAAATATTATACAAAATACATATATCACATTATAATAATAAAAAAATACTAAAATACAACGGTAATAAACTATTATAAATAGTCTTTCAATTTGCAGAAGTACTTTCAGTTAATTTCTTAAATCTGCCTCAACTGCCATTAAATTAAAAAAAAAAAAAGGTAATATTGTATATCAAATTTTTTGTGAGTGTAGATGAATCAAGGTGCAGTATTGAAAAGAGATTAAAGGAGTATGAATTATTATAAAAGCATGTAAAAAGTAAGAATAGTGGTAATTTAATGACTGCTTCAGTTTTCATTGATCATGAAAAAACATGAAAATATAAATTTGATATTGAAAACGTAAAAATTCTTCATGAAGAGAGAAACCATAATAAAAGAAAAATTAATGAGGCAATTTTTTATAAATAGGAATAAAATGCATTTAATAAATAGACAAGCTGCTAACATTGAAACACAGGATTCATGGGATTTGAATTGATGATGTTTGCTTCTGCTTTGTTTTGTTTTTTTAATTTAATGGCAGTTGAGGCCATTTTAAGAAATTAACTGAAAGTACTTCTGCAGATTGAAAGATTGTTTGTAATAGTTTATTTATATTATATTTTAGAATTTTTTTATGATTACAATTTTGTTCTAATTAATGGACATTTTATTTGTATTATATATCACATTATTTATTAATCCACACATTACAACCACTAATCATAGAAAATTATTTATTAAATATAATATTAACTCAATTATAATAAATACATATGCATACAGAATACTTGCTCATACTCTCTCTATATATATAAATGCTTAGACTATAATACCTATTGTTATGCAATAATATAGCGATACACAAAGATGGTGTTAAACTTAAGAATGAGTATTATTCATAATATATATTAGTAAATTGTTAGTATTGTATATTGAGTTACTGTGTGACAGTGATTGACTGCACCCATTGTTGAGTTGATATGTGTGAGTAGCTGAGAGGTTATTCCAGCAATCAAATAAATAAAATAATTAATAGAGAAATCCTTAGCAATCAAATAATTAAAATAAAGATGGAGATTCATATGACCTTTTAAATCTCTGAGACTCCCTTTTGGATCTTCAGTGGGGACTGTTCTGGAATTTGACTCTTCTTTCTTTCTTTGTTCTTGTACTCCTGTTAAGCTGCTTTAGCTCTTCTGCTGGATTTAATCTGTTGCCTTCCTTCTTGGCTCTTGAACTAAAGTTAAGATTTATAGTATGAGCCACAATTTTTCTCTAAAGTATATATTTAATAAATTTTGTAAATTCCAAAGATTATCTTTAATTAGAAAAAAATCCAATTATAGATGTAATTAGTTGTTTCTTTATCAGATAAAATTTGTAACTGTAATTCCCTGAGGAATTTTTTAATTTGACAGATTAAAATAATTTTAACATTTTGAACTTAATGTATTTTTTAAATAATCAAAATGTACATATATAGCAGTTAGTATTTCAATTAGCAGCTTGCTGGTTAAATTCCATAAATTAACTCATTCTTAATCATGCACACACAGTTCTTTATAGTGTTGAACTATAATGCTGCATTTTCTTAACTTTCCACTATAATGTTTTCTTCAGTTTCCATGATAGATCATTGTAAATTAGCATATGTACATTAATTTCACATTTGCATAATTTTTAATTATTATGCATACTAATTTTTTCTAGAGTGAATTGTCTTTTAATATTGACTAATTTTGTATGTAGTCAAATATAAAAATAAAATAAGGATAAAGTAGCAACAGTGATGAATATATGTAACCTCAAGCAATTTGACTGCCACTTCTCCATAAAAGAAAAAGCACTGTATCCATTTCTAATTAGTTTAAAGATATAGAATTAGGCAACAATGATTTGTTTTTTTTTAACAGCCCTAATGTAAATTGTTAGGCTGTATAGACATGGATGAAAAAAAGGTAAGATGAGTGAATTAAAGAGAGAATAATTTGTATTATGAGTGACTATACTATGAACAGCAAAAATCATTTTGATAAAAAAGAGTCTAAAAGTTTGGTCATTTTAATGCCATATCCATCAAAACTGAACCAGATTTATTATTAAAGAATAAAAGTTTATAGTGGCTTTAATGTACTATAAAATTGATTAAGAACAAAAATTATTTACCAAAAATAAGAGAGATTTTCAAAAAAATTTTGTTAAATTGTAAGTGTTGTAGCCTAAAAGAGCAAAAAAAACTATATGCTTATGACCAGCACACTAATTCTGACTAGTTTTACTTAATGTATGATAAATATAAAATTTAAAAGAAAAAATGTAGAAAAGATTACATAAATAGATTAATTTCAATGGCAATTCTATTTCTAACTGTTATATTTAAATATGAAAAAATATTGATTAACATTTAGCCTAAACCTATTTATAATTAAATAATATAGAAATGTTAAACAACATTCTCACTTATCAATAAAACTAATGTGAGATACATTATCATTATTATTTTCAACTATTATTGATTCACTGCAGGATGAACTATCTAAAGTTTAATCCAACTTCTGTAATCTCTAGCTTTTCTTCTCTACATCATACCAGTACACTTCCTTATTTCATCTATTATTCTTACATATAGTTTCTTTCTAGATCTTTTACAATCTTGTGTAATCCAATTTAACATTTCAACTGTCCATTTATTATAACCTTTTCTAGAAAAATGTCCAGCCCAGATCTACTTGCTTCATAATTCTTTCATTATCAGTGATATCTACTTGTTCTCTTTACCCATGATTTTCATTTTTGATCCCTTCTTGTTACTTCTAACACATCTCTCCATTCTTCACTGAGTGGTCTGAAGTCTTTGTATTGCTCTTCTGTTAAGTATCCAAATCTCAGATCCATAAGTAAGAATTGGTAAAACACATTTATTAAAAACCTTCCTTTTCAAACACATAGACATATTTCATTTTAAAATTAAGTTATTTATATCAAAAGAGCATTCAATTTTTAATTTTATGATATTTATAGTTGTTAACTTCTAATTCATCATTATCAATCTTCAATTGTTTCTTCTGAGAAAATCCATTGAACACTACTTCAGTTTTTTTAATGTTTATCTTTAATGATAACTCTTGCAGCATTTCCTGAAGCTGTGAAGTATTATCATCTGCAAAATCTAGATGCCTTTTACTCCCTTCATTTCCTGTTTTAATTCACAAAATACTTCTTATAAAACTGCTGTAAAACATTTTGGAGACATGGAGTCATCTAGTTATACATCCTTTTCAAAGCTGATCTTCTTAGTATCACTGTACAATTAATCATTGTTGTGGCATTTTGATAAATATTCTACATCTATATCTTCATGATCCAATACTTTATAGAATCAAATGCCTTTTCATAATCTACAAATTCAAAGCATAAAGATGATTTGTATTCATTTGATTCTTTCTAAAGTCATTTTTAAATCTAGTTTGTCAAAAGAATGTTATGTTTGGTTAGAATTCAAAGTTTGCTGTAGACAGTTGTAATCATCTCTGTAAAAGAAATTGTGTAGAACTGATAAAAGACTGATAGGTATGTCATTTCTAATATTTTTTATCATCCTTTTTAAATAGCAATAGTAGTACTGCTTTCTTCTAATCATGTGATACCTCTTTATTATTTAGGCATTTGGTATATAACTTTGCCAACAATTATTGTATTTCTTCACCTGCTTATTTTAAGATATCAATTATAATTCCATCATTATATGGAACTTTCTCCCTTCTTCAGATTTATCTGCATGTCTAACCTCATTATTTAAAATGTTGGACAATTCAGAAGGATATATTTTTTTGTTGTTTTTTTTATTTCTATATAATTCTTTATATAATTTTCCCACACATTTTATATCATTTCTTCTTACTGTAGAAAAAAGTTTCTTACAAGTAAGAGATGTTGATTTACATTGCTGAGACTTTCATTTTCTTTTATAGTTTTCCTTGCTAATTCACAATTATATTTTCTCATATCACTATTAACTCTTTTTTGTACCATTTTACAAAATTTCTAGATATTCGATTTTTGTTAATAGATTATTTTTATAGTTTTTCATATTCCTTTCTTTCTTCATAAATTGTTGCCTCGGTAGAAATTTTACTGATTGTTTTTGTACTAATTATCTTTCTATTGATTTTATTAAAATCTGAACCATCTTCAAAATCTATTAATATTTTAAAACAGTTCACAAATTCTAATTAAAATTTATTGGGATGTTTCTAAAAGTCAGAAATATTAACTGTGTATACTGGTTTTCCCTTACTAATTTTTGTTTCTTTAATTTTTCATTAACATGTATCTTACATCTCACTAATCAATGATCACTGTTTTGAATCTTGAAACACATATTTTCTGTTAGCCAAAATATAATCAAATTCTGTTCTATTTTCATTTTGATGCTTCCATGTCCATTTCTGTCAAGTATTTTTCTCGAAAGAAAATATTCATAACATAAAGTTTTTCTTTTTCTGCAAGCTCCAGAAATCTAGGCCCTCTCTCATTTCTATTATCATAACTAAATTTAGTCACAGCACTTTCATCTTTCAATCATTTACAATTCTAACATTAAAATCTCCCATGACAATTTTAAAATGATGTTTAGTCTGCTCAAAAGTATTTTGTACAAATCCATATAAAAATCCTCTTTTTCTTGATCATAAAAATTTGTTGAGGCATAAACCAATTATGTGCATTTGGTATCTACCATTAATTTGAATAACTAATCGTGCCATTCTCTCTGATATACCAATCTCTATAATGTTATTCTTCCATCTTTTAGTAATAATGAATCCCACTCCACTTGTACTTCCAATATTTGTGTCTTTATAATATAGTGTCCATTTTTTAAATCAATTCTTTCCCCTTTTTGTTCTAATTTTACAAAGTCATTACTTGATTAAGTGTAATGATTTAGAAATGTCAAAAGTTGATATTATTGCTCAATAAAAAAATGAATATGAGAAAATGTCTGTTTCTCGGTAATATATCCAGGATCATGCAGTCAGTTGGCAGCTGGATAATTGTATCTTTTAATTAAGAGAAAAACAACTAAAGTTTGGATAAATTTCAAGAGTTTATTTCCTCTGAATAATAATAATTATATTAATAAAGATTAGTAATTCAATTCACTAGTTGTAGATTGAGAACAAGATCACATAGATCTCTTAACAGTTTATATCTTAAAACAGGCAAAACTCTCTATTCATATTGCCACTCCTAAAGTTTAAATAAATTTCAAGAGTTTATTTCCTCTGAATAATAATAATTGTATTAATAAAGATTAGTAATTCAATTCACTAGTTGGATGCCAGAAGGTTTGTGCATAAAATCTCCATCTAGTGCCTACTCATCCAATATCCTGACTAGTTTCTGGCTTGTGGCCTTCATCAGTGAGGAGTCTTGGATCTGGGAGCACTGCACCTAGATCTTAGGATCTAATGCAATCTTCCAGCAGCCACCTTTTATCTCTACTTATGAGACTTAAATTGAAGACACTATAATATTTTCAATCCAAGCTCACCAGCTCATATAGTCATATACGTCTGAACTCAGTTCAGTACCTACACATTTGGTGCCTTTGGTTCTTTAATAACCATAGCCACCATTATCCTATTAGACAGGATTGGTTTTACGCCAATAAACATCACATGATCACAATTTCTTATGTTTGCTCTTGTTATTAAAACAGACAAAACTCTCTATATGATTATATAAGCTGGTGATCTTGGATTGAAAATATTATGTTTTAAAATTTAAATCTCATAGTTTTATAGTTAAGTAGAGATAAAAGGTAGTTTCTGGAGGGTTGCATTAGATCCTAAGATCTAGGTGCAGTGCTCTCAGATCAAAGGCTCCTCACTGACAAAAGCCACAAGCCAGAAGCTAGTCTGAAAATATCGGATGAGTAGGCCATTAGATGGGGATTTTATGCATAAGCCTTCTGGCATCCATTGATTATTCTGGCTTGCACTGAGTGGCGATACGTATAGAGAGCTTTGCCTGTTTTAATAACAGTTAAGAGCAAGCATAAGAAATGGTGATCATGCGATGTTTATCAGTTTATACCTTTTTAGAGATTTAATATCTATAAAGTCTCTAATTCTGAGATATTTATAAGTCTTCTTTATTAATTTCCAGAACAATAGAACATAACTCAATATTCAGTACTCAGTACACTATTTTACTGCATTAATTTAATTCTTCAGATTCTTTTTCAGCTTAACCCACTGCAATTTCCAGTAAGTAGTTTCTTTTTCTGCATATTAATTATTTATTCTATTTCTGGAGTATTTTAGTATATCAACATTCGAAGCTTGTACACACTCACACACATGCCTTTTTTATTCTTTAATAAAACATTGTACCGGACACTCAATCTATTCTGATTGCAGAGGGGAATGTAAAAGAAAGTGGCTAACAGGTTTATCTGGGCATAATTGCTGAGATATTCTTGACTTCGTTTAAGGAGAAGCCATAATACATCACATCACATCACATCACATGGGAAAAATTTATTTACTGTGATCAGAATGAATGATGATGATGGTTTGCGCCAACTAAACTCAGGGAGAAACAAGAGATCTTAAAATTGTTTAGACAATTGAGAAATAAAAGTATCAAGACAAATGTCAGCCAAATTAAGTTTAAACAAATTTTAAAAATTTTATTAAGGGAAGACTTATAAAAAAAAGAGTTTCTAAGTTAACAAATAGTATTAGCTCAGGCATGTACCACAAAGGCTAAATGCAATGCTCTGGCAGACCTACTGATCTTCTAATAACAAATTATAAAAGGGAGGAAGCAAATTTCATTCAGCAGAGGATTCACCCAAACATTGGTTTTCCCATTCACAGATACTTAAACAATATGTTCTTGAAATAAATCAATGAAACCAGTGCCGGCGAGCTTTTCAAGGTCCAAAAAATGTGTCAGGACCACAAATGTTATATGCCAGTAGAAGTGCACCTAATATTGCATTTAAAATAAAGATGATTGATTTACCTCAAGAACAACCGAAAAATATGATTTAAAATGAAAAAAAACCCAAACAATTAAACTGGCAAATCCACAACCAAACGATTGGCAAAAACTAATCTAAGAATAATAATTAAAGGTCTTAATAGGAGACAAGCAAATAATTAGAAAAGCAGTTACGTCTGCCCAAGCATCTCAAGGAAAATAAACTTATAAAACAAATTCTGAGTACATGCTCTGATAAATTTAAAGCCATACAAAATAAATCTATCGGAGAGTGCACATGAGTATGAAAATATTAAATCTTTCAATACTTTAGCAGAACGAAAGTCTCTCTCACCTGTAATTGACAAAGGGATAAATATTATCTTCCTGCTGGTGACTTATAAAATTCAAAAAAAAAAAACAATTCCAGTTTCCGCTTTCAGAGACATAAGAAAGAAGAAATGAAATCTCTACCTGCGGAAAATTAGGACAATAAATTCGCCAGCCAAAAAATTTTGTGTTGCCAAAGCGCAAACACAGTATTTAAAATCAATTATTGGATATTAAAATAATTACAGGTAAGCATTTAAAATATACACGACTGCCAAAGTATTTATAAAAAGTTAAAAATAAAAATATAAAACTCACTTGACACTCTCCAATAAACAAAAATTGAAATTAAATTGAGAGAGTGCAAATTTCTCAAGCGCTTATGACAACCAACAGCCAATCAAATCTTAAGCACTGGGATAGAGAATTTAACAAGAAAAGAGTGGTTCCACTCTCTTCTTTACTTGTCTTTCTATATATCCAAGCCAGTCCAAAGTACTTATGTCTGAAAGTGTGAATCTTAAATATCATCACACTTAATTCACTGAGTTCAAATTACAAACATACAGCGTGAAATCTTTCGATTTACTACGGAGTAGTTTATCAATGTTATAACTTTTCAGCAATATATGTAAATAATATTATTTTATAAATTGAAAGATTTCACGCTGTATGTTTGTAATTTGAACTCAGTGAATTAAGTGTGATGATATTTAAGATTCACGCTTTCAGATATAAGTACTTTGGACTGGCTTCTATATATAGAAAGACAAGTAAAGAAGAGAGTGGAACCGCTCTTGTCTTGTTAAATTCTCTGTCCCAGTGCTCAAGATTTGATTGGCTGTTGGTTGTCATAAGCGCTTGAGAAATTTGCACTCTCTCAATTTAATTTCAAGTATCGACTGCGCTTTATAAAAATTGAAAGCAAACTTGGAATCTTAAAACTAAGATTCCAAGACACACTACAAAATACAAGAAAAAAACACAACAAATATTACATATGAGGTTAAATATTGCTTATGAATACAGATTTATAATTAGATTGAGCGGAGATTTAATTAAAAGAATTTTACCCTGGAAAGAATAAAAGAAAATTTTACCTTACGGTAAAACACAGTTTGCGTAGAGTGCGCGCGTTTATTTTAGTTCATTTTCAGGTCCTTTGACAGCGGCAAAGTAGAGGTATAGAGGTTCCAGTCTTCTAGATGTTTATGGCATGACTGATGGAGATTTGGTAGTTAGGGTTCATCCTTTGTTTAAATTAGCAAGACATCCTGATGATGGCAAAACTCAGAGCGGTAGATTTTGACATCTTGTACAGCAATGAAGTCTGTTAATAATTGCAAGTTTTTAGCAGGAATTAAATGACCAAACTGCTACCCAAAACGGTATAACTCTCAGCAGGCGATAATCAAAGTGTATATGGAATACTGAATCTCTCACTTTGAAACAGCTTGTCGATCAAGAATAAAAGCAAAAAACTATTGTCCCAAAATTTGTGGGGTCATTTATACCCGGCTACATTTCCTGTGAAAACCTTTTCTGTTGTCCAATTCTACACCTCAGGGCAGGGGCAAATCTTAATCCCCCACTCAATTTAATGAAGAATTCTATCCAGGGATTATTTTGAACAAAAACAACAACATAAAATTAAACCTCCGTTTTTAGAATGAGTGGAAATGATAAAAGAAAAGCAACAGGAATATAATTAGCAAGCTTGCTTGTTTTTAATCAAATTGATTTTAAAAAAAAGTAAAAATAAGCGGTATCAGAAAACTATTTTAAAAACAATTTTATAAACATTAAAACGATTTATTTTAAATATAAATGAGTAGGTGTTTTAATACACGTACTCTTTTTAAATAAGGAAAAAAATTTTAACATTAGATAAGATTTAACAAAAATTAAGTTTTTAATTTTAGCAGTAAAACCCTTGAATCGTATATCAATATGGTTCAATATATATCTATACATGTATACCCTCCCTCTACTCCAGAAATAGACAGAAATTTTATTCACAAATAATTTTTTTTAGCCTACCCTTGAACTACAATAAATCAATTTATTAAATAATCTTGTAGCCTTATTGGTCTCTTCCATACTTGGGTAGGCCTTGTTGAAGCTCTATTTTCTTCCTCTGGACCTATAATCTTTTTTCTTTCAGTTTATTTGTTACTTTGAAAGCTTCTTCTTGAACAGGAGAGACAACTAGAGTTTTTAAATCAATTTCATCAGAAATGTCAGTCTGATTTCCTTTCTCTAAATTCAGAATAACCACTATGCCATCTAATATTTCTGTTCTCCATTCTTTAATATGGTTTAAATGACATTTCAGAATTTTGTCATCTAACTTTATTTTGCATATTTGTGCAAATACTGTTTTCATAATTATTCCTGGTAGCCATTTCCTCTTAACTATATTTTTAATTCATACATTATGGTTCATACCAAATTTTATATTTTTCAAATAGGCATTTTTCTTTATACTTTTATTTGGAAGTAATATGAACAAGTGTATTCTGAAGTGTGTCATCTTAATAGTAAAACCACAGGAGTTTTCTTTATAATGATGCTGTTTGTAAAATGGTGGTAAAACACAGCAGTGGTGATTGCTTTGTGTATGTCAGCATATTTCTGCTTGTTAAGTGCAATGTTCAGCTGTTGAACTACCTTCTCCACTAGTCCATTAAACTGCAAGTGATAAGCTGGTGTCAATATGTGCTGTATCCCCTTAGAAGTAAGGAAATTTTTTTATTTCTCTGAGCTGACACCAGTTCGGTTATCCATTACTATAGTCTCTGGATAACTGGGTGTTACAAAGAGTTCATTCAAAACTTTTATTAAATTTTCTATGCATGTGTCATTTACAACACAATATTCAACCCATTTTGAATATACATTTATGGCTACAAAAAATATTTCCCTATGAGATGGCCCTGCATGATCTAAATTAACTAACTGCCAAGTTTCTGTAGTTTCAGGCAGGATTTAAATTTCTTAGCCACAAACAGCAGTTTTAACATGTTTGATACTTATTCTGATACACTTAACCTAATTTGTTCCTAATATTTGGTTAACAATCCATTCTCATACATAATGGTAATTGTTTACCCATATAGGCACTATAGCTATTTCTCCAATTGTTATGCTTTTCCGTCTATGTCTGACCCTATCACTTTAGACTTTTTCAATTTGTCATTTGCCTTTTTAAAAATCATGTTCTAGTCTTTCCACAATACTAATAATATGTCTGCCCCACTATTTGGACATTTGATCAAAGATTTTCACTTTTAATTTTGACATATCGTACTATCTTTCAATTTATTCATCATCATAAACTTTTTAGACAGTTATCTCCTCAATTTACTCTTTCTCTATAAATCTTACTCTGTCATTTATTGCTTACGTAACTTTGACAACTAACCTTCCAATCCACAGTTAAAACATTTTTTCATTTTAAATCTGCAGCTAGATTTTAAATGCCCTTTCTTCCCACAGCAATAAAATGTAAAAAGGGTCTTGGTTATCTCTCATGGTTTTGCCATATTTATATTAGTTTCTAAATGATCAATCTTTTTCACATTTCTGAAAGTTCCATATGGTCTACCATGGTTTCATAAGCTGATGCCCATTTAATAGCAACTTTGTATGATAATTCCTTCTCACTTAGTAATATCTCTCTTAGGTTTTACATCTCTTATTCTCCATAGTAGCTGATCTAACAGAATTTCATTGATATAATTCTTAAATTCACAATTTTTCATCAACATTCATATGACTAAATCATATTCATGTATATTCTCATTTTGTGACTATATCCTCCCTCGAAAATGAAGACACACTGTAAATTTTGACATTATGGATTCAAAATATATATGTAGTTTTATCAATAGCTCTTTTACATGGTATTTCCTCAAGCAGCTTGGGATCACATAAATAATTTGCCACATTTAATACATCTTTGCTGGACATTCATAATAGCATTGTCACTTAAGTTCATCAGCTGTTACTTTGTTATCATGTTGTTCTGCATTTCTCAAAGTGATCATTTAATTAAGCTTCACAGATAAAACTATCAAACTGCACCAAAAAATACATCCAGGCCATGCAGTCAGTTGGCAACTGGATAATTGTATTTTTTTAAATAAGAGAAAGTTTAAATACATTTCAAGTGTTTTTAATAATAATAATTGTGTTAGTAAAGATTAGTAATTCAATTTGTTATTTGCCAATTGAAAACAAGATCATATAGATCTCTTAAGAGGTTACAGCTCCATAGATTTAATATCTAAATAATTTCTTTAATGCTGATATTTATAACTCTATAATTGTGTAAGCACACTACAGCTTATACACATTATTCTGAGATAATCAAATTGAATTCTTGACTAGAGCTCTTCTTTATTAATTTCCAGAACAACAGGACATAACTCAGTACTCAGTATACCATTTTACTGACTTCTTTTACACTACTGCAGTAATTTAATTCTTCCTTCGACTCTTTATCAGCTTTGCTAATTTGCATAAAATGAACTTTTCTTAACCCATTGCAATTTCCAATAAGTAATTTATTTTTCTGCATATTAATTATTTATTCTATTTCTGGAGTATTCTAGCATATCAACATTAGAAGTTTAGACACACACACACATTATTCTTTAATAATATTTATTGTACCCTCACTTCCAGGAAATATATTATAATAAAATAGGACTAATTAATAATAGAGATATTCTACAGTACTGTATCTTATTAAACTAGTTATAATTAATAAGATAACAATATGATTCAACGTTATAAACTAAATAAATAAAATATTTACAAATCATGAAACTCTGAAGTGAGCTTACAAGTGGCAATATGAACTACATTGAGCCATTATCCCACAGGATACTACCTCAATGGCATAAGAATACTATTCCCTCTTTTATTACTTCAAATAATAAATTCCTAACATTCCTATGTCTTTAATAATAATTGATTAATTAAGATAATACTAATAAATAAATCTTAATCTCTTATTTCAAAATAATCAAACTAAAATAATCTCAGGTTCTTTTAAACTAATTTCAAGCAATTAAAATTCCTGTAGCTAAGCATGATAAGGGATTTAATATCATTCCTAACTATAACCTAACTTCTTCTTCTTCTTATTATTATTATTATTATTATTATTATTATTATTATTATTATTATTATTATTATAATAATAATAATAATAATAATAATAATAATAATAATAATAATAATAATAATAATAATAATAATAATAATAATAATAATAATAATAATAATAATAATAATAATAATAATAATAATAATAATAATAATAATAATAATAATAATAATAATAATAATAATAATAATAATAATAATAATAATAATAATAATAATAAAAAAAATAATAATAATAATACTAATAATCTTCACTGTATAATTTAATCTTATCTATTTTCTTTATTATTTTCTTTATTGTAGACTTTTTATCATGGCTTGATAAAAATATCATGGCCTTCTTTCACAACCAGTGTTTTCATATGAAAGATGGTTGGCCGATGGGACTACCTATGAGTGGCATCATCTCAAGTATAGTATTAAATTACTTTGAAAAACAAATAATTCCAAAATATCAAGAATCTAATTTTCTATCCATCTACACTAGATATGTTGATGATCTCTTCATAACCGCTCCCACTCCAATTATTCTACAAATTAAAACTGAACTTCAAAACATCACAGGATTTACGTTTAACATAGAGAATGAAAATGGTTATAAACAAGTTAAATACCTAGACCTACACATTCAGCGAGAACACACACATCTTAATTATAAGATGCTCATCAAACCCCTTGTTGTTAGAGGACACTCCCACCCCCTCTCCGATTCACAAACTAACCACAAACTCTCTGGCTTAACCTTGTTTTTGTATAGAAATATGCACCTGTGTAAATTTGAGGCAGATAAAAAAGCTAACCTAGCATCATACAGGAACAACCTAACAAAAGTTGTTTTTAATCTGAATTTAATCGACAGAAAAATAAAACAGTTTTTTTCTAAAATAAATAATCAGACCCCTAACATAGACAAGCAAAGACTTCTACTCCCTTATCTGCCTAAATGTTTTTACAATATATTCAATAATAAATACCATTTAATAAAACAGTTTTTTTCCGAAATAAATAATCAGGCCCCTAACATACACAAGCAAAGACTTCTACTCCCTTTTCTGTCTGATGTGCATAAATGTTTTTACAATATATTCAATAATAAATACCATTTATGTTTTCACACACCTCCAACAAACTAATCAATAACACTAAAAACAGCCTACCACCCTCGCTGAGCCCTCAGGTGGTCTATAATATTGCCTGCCCTGAAAAATATTGTAAATCATCATATTATGGTGAGACTAGGGCCTCTCTGTCTACTAGGCCATCCCAACACACTTACTCCTACAATAAAGCACTGGTGGATACTGCTTATAGTTCAGTTTTTGCACAGCATCGCACTTCAGCTGGTCATGATTACCAATCTGAAAATCCAGTACTGGTTTGCAGAGAACGACACGATCTCAAAAGGAAGATAAAAGAGGCTTACTTTATCTCTAGAGATGGCAATGCCATAAATAGAAAAGACTCTTGCTACAAAATATTCAAGAAATGGTATGTGTAATCATTTCATTTGCATAAATTTACATCACTCATAAGAGATTGATCAATCTCTTATATTTTAACAAAACGGCCATGAATATGAGGGCTTTGACTCTTGAAAGCACTTAGACATTTGATTAAATATATATATATATATTAAAATAAAATAATATATACTTTTCTTTATTTGTTTTTTAGCTTTGTGTGCTTGTGTGTGTTAGTGCATTTTATATATTTTGATTTAGAACAATTACCCACAAAGTTTAAACTGTTTGCTTATTTCTTTATTATAGCAATAATCATTGATGACAATAAGAAGTCAATAATATAACATAACCTTTAATCTTAATATGACATCTTAAATAAACGTGTGGTAGAATCTTATAATTTGAAAATATGTGGTAATGGATAATATTATAATCCTGCGTAATATATTGTAATTATCTTATGACCGTAGTAATAATAATATGATAATGTCAATAAAATTTCTTAATAATCACATTAAGAGAATACTCTAATTCTTAAATAATAATAATCTTATTTATATTGTGCAAACATTATGTTTTAGTTCAAATTATCTGTTGTCATATGTTGTGGTGTAAAATAATTGATTTGACACATAATTTTATAAAAACAAGTTTAACAAATTTTATTCAGTAACTTTAACAAATAACTTATTTACAATATTTACATTCCAAAAATAAAAATAAAATGTATCATTACAATTTTCATTCTCCAGATTATTTAACTATTTTAGACATTTATCAAAATTTTTAAATATCAATTAATAGAATTCATGGACCTACATAACATTTTAAATATCATTTGCTATTAAATAAAATATATTTATTCCAGTTAATAATATTATGAGTAGATTCATTATAACATCGTTGTCATACATTATACCTCCTAATGAATACTAATCTAATATAAAATAGATGTATGTGTTGATATATCTCCTGAACATTGAATCGTATTTATCCAATATATAATTATTTGTCTTATACCTATGCTGTTCTGTTACAATATATCATTTATTAAAATATGCAATACATGTATGTTTTTTAAAAATACTTAAAGTTGTTCCACAATTTTGCCAAACAAACTTTACTTATCAATTGCATATTTTCACAAAATTAATTTGCTGAAATATAAAAAAAATATTTTATGATTCTTTTCCTTATTCAACTTATATTCTTAACCTCACTAGAATTGATAGTATTCACATAATTACTAAGATCATATATTATTCCTATTCCCCTAATAATAAATTCTACATTTACTTTCAAGTCACTAACTTTTAAAATTACTCTATAGACCTATCACTATACATCATCAAAAAATTCTTACAATATATTTCTAAATCAATAAATAAATTTGCGTATAAAGATAATGATCTAAACTGTTCAATAATAAAAGATTACTTCACCTCCTTAATAATTTGTGAACAAAATACACAATGACTGGTTTCAATAAAATAAATCAATACTTTAACCATTTTTAAAAAATACTAAAGTTCAGTTCCGAAAGAATCATATAATTATATTCCTCATTAAGTCATAATAGATTTGTAATATAAAATAAAAGTATGCATATTTTAAAAATAAACAAATTCCTATAAGTTTTATGTGTGTACAATGTATTTACACATATATATTCATACAAAATTACATATTTTGACCAGCTAAAAAAAAAGTCATCATAAATTATTAATATTCTACAACTATTACCATAAGTGATATTTCTATTCGTTGATCACTTAATTGACGTCTTCGTGGTCCACAAATTAATAAAAAAATAATGTAAAATTCATTCAATACTATTATACTCAAAATATTAAGTTTTAAATTATTAAAAATCCTTTATGAAATTAAAGCATTATATTAGTAAATAATTAATTTTATGTACCTTTTCTATCCCTAATAAATAAATAAAAATTTAATACTAATGTTAATTAAATAAATAAAAAAAATTATATCTACGTAAAACTCCAGCGCTAAATGTTCAAAATAAAAAAAGTTCTTTCTTTCTCCCAGGTATTGAATCTCCCCAGCGCTTACTTTCTCCACTACATGGTGCATTCTCAGATAGTTCCAACATTAAAAAAAAAACAAGTCGACTTTAAAGAATCCGGATTTATTAGTAAAAGTAATCACTGACATGTTCTTGACAGTTTATATGAAATGATAGCCTACTGTCTCTATTATTCAACCAGTGATTATCGAATGAAATTTCAATTATAATATAAAAAGTAATTCTTCAAAGTTATATTACTTCCCTAGGATCCTCTGACGGTTCATGGTGTCTTTGATACGGAGATACAAATTCAGGCATTCGTATATAATTATTGCATATTTTAAAAAAATATTTCAATAAATCAATTTTAAATCCTTCTGTATAACCAGCATACAGAATTTAATATCAGGACATTTTCTTATTTGGCTAAAGGTATTTATTTTTCATTAATATTTTCAAAATTATCAGTTTTCAAAAAAGTTATTAAAATGCATTATAGTCTTTTAAAACAGTAAAGATTTAATACGTCAGATATTCTAACAACTATCTTTACTTTCCATCTTTTACTTGAAGACAGTTTGAAATAAATTATTATAAATGTTTTCTTCAGAAAGAAATATTTCTGCATTTTTAAAAATATCTATTTTTAAAAAAATATCGAAAGTTTTTTTTTTTTAATCTATTTTCTTTTTTACCGTATTATTTTTCCGGTCTTGTACAAAAATTATCTTTCCAAATAAAAGGTATTTTATACTTTTAAATTTCTTGCGAACCTTTCGTTTTAATTCTACATCTGATGTCCAACATGTTAACTTCCCAACAAATTATTCACTTTAGTTAACATTACTATAATTGTATTTTTTTTTCATATGTCATAGCATCGGCCGGGACGCGAACCCACAACCGTCTGCAATCAACTACTTGCTTGCGATACCTCTCAGCTAACAACCCAAGACTGCTATAATTGTATTTTTAATTGAAAAGTGGTATTTCCAACATTTTTTATATAAATAGGTATTTAAACTTGGTATTCCCATAATTATTCCGATGTTAAAGTAAGCTTTGACAAAAACGGTCAGTAAGGAATTCTAGTTATTTAACACTACATATTTATACTGAATAATCTTATAGTTTATTTAAATACTCTCTTTTCGAAATGATAAATTATTAAGAGAGCTGTTATAGCACTAAATTGACTTGATAACACTACACTTGGCTGTTTTAGAAGGCACCCTTAACTAATAGAAAGCACACTGAAAATAACAGCATAGGCTTTTATATCGAAATGATTTAACCACTAGATTGGTCGCTTGGATATTCACTTGATAGCCTAATTTACATATCTAGCCAAAAGTGCAGAATCAAAATTAAAAATAATGACTCATGGAATATTTTTAATTATTACATTATTTAATTCCAAATTAATTCTTATATTTTATTTAAATCAACTAAACACCTTAAAATAATATCTTATTACTTTATCTCACTTTTAGTTTTTAATGTATCTATTTTGCCAAGCAAAACAAAAATCTAATTTTTATTTACTATATTCATTTTTAAAACAAAACCCCCAATTTAATACTTTATAATAACTAATTTTATTTTATCTCGTGGTAGTCAAATATAATATTTCAATCCTATAATAGAATTTTAAAGTTTACTAAAAAACTTCTAAGTACATGGGTATGGATATCTACATGTCACATGACTTACAACCCAGACAGAATGCTTCAAATTTATTTGAAAATAAAACAAATAATTTAATTGCAAAAAATATTATATAAAAATAATATCAAATTTTAAAATAATTATTTTAATATTACAAAATTAAATACCCATTTATCTACCACAATACTACCTTTAAATAAATGATTTTAAATTCAATTATTAAATGTAATTTTTATTATTAAAATATACTATTTAACTATTTAATATTTAACTATTTAATATTACTTTTAAAATTCAGCTTTAAACACTTATTTACAAGACTTATTAATGCAGTATTTATCATGGCCAGTTTTCCCAACCATACAATATTACAATTTAGCCTTATTTGATCGTTTTTCAAATATTAGCATAATTTTATACATTAAATATTATTTTACTTTAATTAGATTTTTTAAAAGATTGTCAGCATAACATCGACATCATACCACTAAAATACATCTTAGATTTAAAATTATTTAGTAAAACTGATAAAACAATTTATTCAGACCTAAACAAAAGAGTACATATCCTCCCCCTACAGATAAAAATTTTAAATTAACCATCAACCTCAATATTTAACCTATTTAAATTATAATTATTATCTCTATTACTTCCACAGTTAACATTTATCCTGTACCATTGCACCTAATAATAAACTATTTTGACATAATAGAATTTATAAAGTATTTGAACATCACATTAATAATCTCCAACCCAAAAACACTCCTAAAAAAATTATCATTTACACTTCAGAAGGATACGGAATCAAACTTCTTGCATTATAGGTTCCTTTCTTACCATCTGGTGTAACTAACATAAATGCATTTTCACCTACCTTGCAAGATATTTTATATGGACCCTCATACAAACTAAGGAATTTTCTAAACTGATTTCTCTGAAGGTTGCTAACATGGGATGTTCTAACCAGAACTAAATCATTAAATTTAAATGTATGTGGTCTATTATGGGATTTTTTTACCCTCTTAGCACCCATAATATGAAGCTTCACTTTAGCCTACTTAATATCTTCACTCATATTAATTTTTTCTCTTATGATTGGTATATAATGTAAATGGATAGGTGTAAAACCAGTAGATTCATTGTATGTGCTATTGATGTAATTAATAACCTCAGAAAGTTTATGAACCCATTTTTTGTGATCATTGGCTACATAAACCCTAAATAACCGATTAAGCTCCCGCATAACACGCTCGCAAGGATTAGATTGAGGGTTTCTTATGGAGCTCATAATGTGTTTGAGGTTTTGAGTTTGAATCCACTCATTCCATCTACCAGATATAAAAGCTGTAGCATGATCTGTAAGTATTATTTTTGGTTTCCCCACCAATGGAAATTGGTAATTAAGCATGCATCTAATTACATAATGTGCACTAGTTGGATATGCTGTTACTAATTTACTGAAAACATCATAAGTTACTAAAATAAATTTCTGTCGATTAGATGGTGGAAGAGGCCCATAAAAATCGATCGCTAATAACTCATTAGATCGATCAGGAATAATAGACTACATGATACCTACATAAAACTCATTACAATATTTAGACTTTAAGCAAGTAGAACATGTTTTAATTTTCCTTATTACATGTTTGTACATTTTATCCCAGTAAAAGATAGTTTTCAAGACATACATGATCTTTGGTGCACCATAGTGACCATAATTACAATGAACATACATTATTAGTTTATCAATCATAGAGTTAGGTACAACCATCCTCCATGATTCTCCCTGATTTGACTTATACATGAGTAGATTCTGATACATCTTATACTTACTAAAAAAATTTCTAATATATTTATTTTTACTATTTATGTTATCATGATTATTTAAGATAGTCATGATTTTATTTAATCTCTGATCCTGACAGTGAATCATAGTGAAATTATTATAATCATCCACTATAGATTTATCCCTAACCAAATCAATGTTACTAATAATTATATTTTGAGTATCAGGATGTTGTGAAATCAGACAGATAGGATGGCAACTAAGAATATCAGCAGGGATATTCTGTCTCCCTTCAATATAGATAACTATAATTGAATTGTTGGAGATACAAGCTCCATCTAACAAGTCTCTCATTACTGAGGTAGCTTTTGTCTAAAAACTTCAAGCTCCTATGGTTGGTCAACATAATCACTTCTGAACCCAATAAAAATTGACGTAATTTCTGAAAAGCCCACACAACAGCTAGGGTCTCCTTTTCAGTAATAGTGTAATTCAACTCAGCACCTCTTAGATGTCGGCTTAAGAAGTACAATACATGAGGTACCTGATTCTCATCGAGTTGATATAACACTACCCCCAGACCATAGTAACTACTATCTGTCTGTAGATAAAGTTTTAATTCAAATCTAACTCGAAAACTTTGCGAGCGAATAAAAATACTTGTAAAATAATATAGACGCTATTGCACCTGAACGCAAAGCTATTTTATACTTAAAACAAAATAAAATTATACTATTCTGCAAGCACTTTCAAGAGACGTGCTCTCATTTGTAGCTCTAAGTGAATTAATTATATGCAATTATGCAAAGTTCAGGTTAATTGCTCCATTTTCTTGAGATCGTGAAACATGTGTCCTTGCAGTTGATGGCATTGGAATCCATCACTATGAAGCAGGCCTCCTTCACTTTTCTTTTTAAATTGTGCCTTTCTTTGCAGACCAGGCTGACATCATGAGGTTCACACTGGTGTCCTGTTATTTTTTGATGAATTGCAAAAATTGAATAACGTGATGGATCTGACTGAGCTTTAATATACGCATATTTATGTTGTTATAATCTGGTTTCTACAATTTGCATGAGTGCATGCAATATTATAAACAGCTTGAGGTGTTTGAGACAGTGCTAATTTATCTTTAGGGTTGTTAAGCAATCTGTTAGAACTAGGGGGGGGGTACAAAAGATTAGTTGAAACTGTCTGTTAAATATTTCATAAAATTTATTATGTAAATTAGGAATGTATGGCAGCAGCAGCCTGTGTGTATGCACATTGAGTGTATTGTTGGTTACTTTATTGTTGAATTGTATGAATTTTTGTCGATCAGCCTGTGTTTGAACCCCATCTTCAGTAAGTCTTCCCTGTATAATATTAAATTTGTCTTCCTATCTGCATCCAACTTACACAGCTGTTGGTTCCTGTGCAGAAAAGATGTGAGCCCAGCTAATTTATGGTTGGTGAGTGTGATGGAACTGGGTTGGATATGGCCTCTTACTTCTACTGGCTTCACAAACATTTGTATGTAAAAAGTTTTATTAAAGTCAGGGTATATTAAAATCACGGGTTTTAAAAATTTATTCTTAATTACATTAAATTCAATATCATGATTAACAGTCCACTTCCACCTCTCAGTTTTCTTTAATAATTTAGATAAATGTATAGTATCTTCAGCAAAATTTTTATAAAATCTATTGTAATAATTGCATAATCCAAAAAATGATTTTAGTTGTTTTACTGCTTTTGGAATGGGGAAGCGTTGAATAGCTGCAATCTTTTCAGGATGAGGCTGGATTCCATGTTCATTTATTAAATGCCCCAGAAAAGTGATTTATTTGGCAGCTATCGAACACTTCTCCATATTAATTTTAACATTTTTCATATGACATTCAGTGAAAAATAATTCTAAATGTTGAAGATGCTCATGTCAATTATTAGAAGCAATGACTATATCGTCCACATACATGATGATTTTTTCCTTCAATTGTTTTGAAAAAATCATGTCCAAACATCTGATCAAGCCAGCACCACTAGTGATAAGACCAAAAGGCATTCGTCTGAAAACATACGACTGGCCTTGATATCGAAATGCTGTATACTGCTGATCATTCTCATGCAGCGGTATTTGCCAATAATTAGCTGTTAAATCAAATGTAGAGAAAATTGACCTCTTATAAAATTTAGTTAGGAGCTCATGTATGGGTGGAGGAATGTCACACTCTGGTATAGTTACAGCATTTAGCATGCGAGCATCTAGACATACCCTAATATTGCCATCCTTCTTCTTTACAATAACCAATGGGTTTACATAAGGAGAAGGGTACTTTTTAATTAAATTCCACTCCAACATTTTGTCAATTTGACTCTATACCTCATCCTTATATTGGTAAGGGATCAGGTACATCTTTTGATGGAAAGGATCATTACTCTTCAATTTTATTCTATGGGTATACCCTTTTATTATACCGGGGATTTTAGAAAATATGCTTTTAAAGCTGTACATTAATTGATATAAATTTTCACCCAATTTAGAATTGACTGCATAAACATGTTCAATTTTGGCCTTTATGCTAGAGTCAATTAATGTATTATGAATGCATAGTAATTGATTAGAAAAGTTATGCATACCATATTCAAAATTAAGTCTTTCCTTCTTACAAATAAAAACTTTATTATAAAAATCAATTTGACATTTATTTAAAATCATGAAGTCAGCACCTATTATGGCTTCATGTATTAACCCAGGCATAATAAGGAAAACATGCACAAACTCTGTGTTATTTATTTTGAAGGTAATTTAAACTTGTTTATTTGATAATTTTGTTCTCTTTCCATCTGCTAGAGTTACCTGTATTTGCTTTACTGGTAATGAAGGTATATCACCTTCCATGCTCACCAGATTTTGATACGTTGACACTGATAATATGGAAGTGTGGCTTCCCGAGTCAATTAATGCTTCAATTTTGACATTGTTAATATACAAAATTACAATAGGACATTGGAAAGTTATAGGCAGTTCGCCTATAGCAAATGGCTCTAGAAAATCAATATCGAGATCTAAAGTATTAAGCATCCACAACTGATCGTTCCCCATTTTGTTAGCACCGGGTCCTTGCAAAGAGGAACTGACATACAAAGACCTTTCTAATTTAATTTTTTATCAGTAACTTTATTAGTCATGCCGCTAGTAGAAGGCTGACTGTTTTGATTTTCAATTCTATTCCTAAATTTATCAAACCTAACAATTTTTCTTACATGGGAAGACGCTCTATCTCTATATTCATATCTCCTTTTAAATCCTGCAGATCTCATACCAGCATTTACATTAACATTGGACAAAGGATAATTACCTCTTTCCTTATTTGCCTTAAATCTAGTGTCTACGGATATTTCAGTTACTTCAAGAGCATCTAACACCTCGAAACGTCTTCAACAACGATCGGCAGCTATCAGTAACTGTTCGACATTCCTAGGCAAATTATGTCTTACTATCCTCATGATTTGTCCTTCTGACAATGGACATGCAGTTAATGTTTTTAACCTAATAGCCTGATTTCTAAAAAAACGTGTGTAACTACCTTTGCTGCTATGATATTTTTCCTGGGTGATTTGGTATCTGATACTGTTTTGCTTATCAGAATTCCAGAAACTTCCTATTATAAGGCACTTAAAATCACCATAAGTTGCTGGTTTTTCGAAAAGTGACTGCCACCAATCTTTGGCAGTTCCATGTAAGTGGTTGCTACAAATAGCTATCCTTTCCTTCTCTGATAGTAAGCATAGGGAAAATAACTCATCTAAGTTATTCAAGAACTCTGAGGAGTTTTCTGTGTACTCTCCCCTAAATGGCTTAACCTTCATAAAACATAAGGCCATCGAACTATTTGCACCTCCCTCATAACTAACACTTTCTCTAACTGGTTTGTTATCGATCTCCTTAACAATAGTGTGTTCCAACTGATTATCATCACTTTTCTTCACAGATTCTATTTTATCTATTGGTGACGAATTAATATAATGTCTTATATACTACTTTCTCTTTGACTAATTCTGTTTTTTTTTTATCATTTATAGATTTCATCTCCTCCATCTGATCGTAGATCTGTTGAAATTTTTCCTCAAAATTAATCTGCTCAAGTACTTGTTTAACATATACTTTCTAAACTCGTCTAAATTTTGATCTAATATTTCCTTGCATTTATCACTATTCTTTTCTAATATACCTGCTTGCTCTTTCATGTCCTTTTGCAAACGTTTCAGATTTTCACCTACTTTAGACCGATATTTGTGCTCATCTGTTTTTTTAATATCTAATTCCTTAAATTTTTCTACCAATTCCTTTTCTATCTTATCCTTTATGTTTACTTTAGGATTATTTTACCTTTGATAATTCTGATATCCTCACTAACACGATCAATATGGCCTTTAACTCCATAAATCTCATGGTCAACACCCAACGTATAATTGTCTATTTTTAGAGTTAAATCACTATTATTTATTTTACACTGATTAATAGATTCTTCAATTTGACCTTTTAAACGTTTAATGGTATTTTCAGAAAATTCGCAAAATCTTCTTTCTAATAACCCCTGATTTTTGTCATCAATCTATATAACTTCTATTTTTAAAAATTCAATTGCTTCTCAATCTTGTTAAACCTTAAATCAAGATTATCAAATTTATCCTTCACTTCTTTTTTAAAATTATTCACAGTTTTAGAATTATCATCAAGTTTTTGATTTAGATTATCTATACAAAATCTAATTTCTTCTCTGTCTTTATTTAAGTCTTCTCTAACTTCTTTAATATTTTCATTAAGGGATTCTAATTTCATATCTGAATTTATACTAATTTTCTTCATATCTTCTTTAAAAGAATCAAATTTAATACTACTTTTATTACTCTCCTCTTTCATATCTTTTCTCATATCTTCTTTAAAAGAATCAAATTTAATATTTCTTTTATTACTTTCTTCTTTCATATCTTCTTTAAAAGAATCAAATTTCATATTCATCTTATTCATTGACTCACCAAGATTTTTAATTACTGATTCAAAATACTTCATTATATCCATTATCAGTAGGTTCTCTATACTCTTCCCAGTTTTTACTAATTCTCCTTCTACTACTTTTATTTCCACCATCTCTTTCTCCTCCTCCTTTATTTCACTATCCATAATTTGAGTATCATCTATAACTGTCTCAAAATGTGCTAGTTTTTCTACTTCTTTCTCCTCACAAATATTATCATCAACAATAAAATTGGACATCTTAATTTCTAAGTTTATATCCCAATTACTCATTTTTATATACTTTATCAAAAATTCAATTTTAACAGTGTACAATATTTACTATCAATATTTTCATAAAATAATTCCCTATCAGCCTTCCTATCTCCACCCCATCCACATCCACAATAAATCATAGAATATCACCATTTCAAAACCTTACACTATTTAATACTAACCGATTATAATAACTATAACAAAAAATTATATGTGCCGTGTCATCAATCTTCACACACATGATCCACAGACAATTTGCACATAACAGAATATATTCAACATACATTTTAAAATATCTTAATAATTGACATGGTTATAATATAAAATAATTATTAGCCACATTTGCATAATTTACTATTTATTTGCTTATTAATTTACAAATAACATAATAATATTTTATTTTTACATAATCAGATTATAGATACCACATGAAATTATAATGACTTTAATAATAAAATATCTATTTCAATATCATACTTAAATCCTAACCAATTATTATTACTATTCTAAAAATACTAAACAATTTATATTTAATAAGATATAATTATTGTTAACCCCAAAATTATACATTTTAATTTATATGCTATCTTTATTTAGTAACTTACAACTATAACTATGGTCCCCCTGACACATATCAATGCAACACATTAGGTGAGCAAAATTCTTACTACTGGTTGTACCCTCACTTCCAGGAAATATATTATAATAAAATAGGACAAGGTATGCTCGGCTAAAATGTGGCTTTTTTAACACGTAATCATTGACTGTGTTCAAATGCAATGTTTATGAAAGATAATATAAAATGTTATATGCAAGATTTAATACAAGTGGTTATAATAAACAAATTCTATTATCTATTGTATTGAAGCATTATAAACAATGTCATAATAGTGACCATATAAATATGAATAATAAACCATGAATGTCATTAGCTTTTATTCCCAATATTAATAAAAATGTAATAAAAGTTTTAAGTCAAGATTTTTGATTAGCATGGAGAACTCCACCTAACCTTAACAGGTTAATAAATAATTCTAAGAAAATAATAAATAAGGAAGATAAAAGCAGTGTTGTATAATCTATTAGATGCCCACAATAAATTGTAGTGCAATATATGTTGGAGAAACCAAAACAAATATTAAATATCACCTTCAACAACATAAATATACATATAATAGAGCAAGAGAAGATGATAGTTTATTCAGCTTTTTATGTTCACCAAAATAATACAGGCCATATATGTAGTCCAAAGGATTTTACAATATTAATGCACGAAACACATGATAAAAAACGCAAGATTAAAGAATCATATCTTATACAAAATTCATCTTGTGCTATGAATTCGAAATTAACTAGCTTTCTGATTAGTTGTTCCTGGCCAATACAATGAAATGTTAAATTCATCACCTAGGAGAAAATAGAATTTTTTACACTGCCTTGATAAGGACTCGTAAGAGTTGAAAGCGCTTGGAAATATTATTTATTATTTTATTTATTTATATTAAACTCTGTATTAACAATTGACATGAATTGTTATTTTATATTATATTTATATTATATACACAAATATTATTTATTTATTTATCTATCTAATTAATAATATATTCTACAGTACTGTATCTTGTTAAACTAGTTCTAATTAATAAGATAATAATATGGTTCAACGTTATAAACTAAATAAATAAAATATTTACAAATCATGAAACTCTGAAGTGAGCTTACAAGTGGCAATATGAACTACATTGAGCCAATATCCCACAGGATACTACCTCAATGGCATAGGAATACTATTCCCTCTTTTATTACTTCAAATAATAAATTCAAAGCATTCCTACGTCTTTAATAATAATTGATTAAGATAATAGTAATGTAAAGGGTAGCTTACAATGCACACATTCCTAAAAAGGTCAAGCCTGTTTATTGAACCTAATCCATTGGGAATTTATATTAATAATGGGAAGATTATTTGTTATTATTACATATATACATATAATACACAATAAATTATTATGTTATAATAAATTTAATACGATCAATATTTTACAAAGTAATATTGTATATATATAAACTATTTGATTAAATAAACTGTAATGTATATATATATTTTTTAATTTAGAATTGAATATTAATTTATAGTTAAATGATTTAGGGATGGCCTGAGGTTAAGTTGGGTGGCATGTGTGAAAATAAAACTGATTTTATTATTTTATTTTTTTTTATTTGTAATAAATGAAATGTATTTAAACAATACATATAAAAATCTAAATGAATTTAAACAATAGGCAGTTTAAAATATCAGCGTTTCAGGAGATTATCAGCGTTTTATATAAAAATAGAAACTTTTTTACAAAATCGTGCTTCTTGTCAAAAGAGATAGCAGTTATAACAATAGAAAGGAGTTTAAACTAAAATTTAGAATGCTAAAATGGAGTTTTGCTTTTTCTTTTACTTAAATTATAAACATTTTTAAGTCAAATGCTATAACTAAAAGTTTACCAAATTCAGAGGAAAGTGAAATAAGAAGTAAGAATAACTGATATATTTTGTAACAATTAAAGCATGTTTTAAAAGTTGTTGAAATAACTTTTTACTATTTTAAATTTTTTCAAAAAGATTAATGAAAATTAATCTGCTGAAAATTGGAAAAGAAAGAAAAATGAAATAATTTTCTTAATATATATATATATATATGTAAAGTGATTCTATAATATCCAATATAAATTTATGATTACAAATAATTATTGAATTGTACTTTAATATGAATATGGGCTAGAGCAAAACATGCTATTGTGCATCATGGTATTTCCTACCAGCTGCATTAAACCTCTATATATTTATTTTTCTACTTTATTGTAAACACACAAGAAGATGCCTACAGTCCAAAGTAAACAAGTATTGGAATACTTAATGGTGAATCAAATGAGGATCAAGGTGTTTACCATTAAACACAACTACAGGAGACACAATTGTACCTATCTATCCTTGCTAAGGAAAATGATTTACTAAATGAAACTGCTTTGAATAACAACTTGCCTAACTATCAACTATTATTACTTCCTTTAAGATGATTTCTATGAACTTTGTTCCAATTACAATTTTTAATCAAGAAATTAACATTGTAAATTTTTGTTTTATTTTTTTTTTTAATTCATGTTATCTGTTGTATTTTCACACTCTGATGCTGAAGCCTCATTTTTTTTTTTTTAGAATTAGCAAAGAAAGGGGGGATTATTCACTTTGTTATTTTTCTATTTTCATTGTAAATAAAATTTACATTAACCCACCTGCTTCACATCAGGTTATCCACATAAATATTAAGGTGAGATTATCTACAATTTATTTTCATAGATTAAATTGCAACACTTATACAGAATACATATTATATGTTTTATTTTGTTGATGAACCTTGTATATATATTTTCCAGTATGTTTGACTAATCAACTAGTATCTATCTCTATCACATATATAAATTGGGGGAACTTGTTAAATAGATTGTTAACATTTGTAAATATATAATTTAGCTAGCCAGCATCTCAATTATCTTAAATTACTAAAGTTTATTTTTCTATATAATTATGATTTGTAAAGAATGAGTGACATAGGTGAATTTCTACCATGGGGTATAAGGGTTGGATCTGGAGAATCATTAATTAGTAAAATGGTAGAGGTTCACATGTGACACATGTACATATGATGATTTTTTTTATTATTTTTTTATCATTACTATTGTTGTTATACTTTATGATATTTATTATTGTTAATAAATGTTTAAGAGTTTGTATTATTCCGGTCTCTGGTTTATTGAATTGTCCTGACATTCCACAGTCTATAAACAATTATGCATGCGCACACATCTATTTTTCTTATCATATAAATGCTTGAAAATAAAACAAATATAATAGATGCTAGTTGTAACATATATATAGGTGCAGGAGTTGCTGTGTGTATCTGTTCATACCTTTTAAAGGAGTCAAAAGTAATATTCTCTGGGTTTGAATATTAGGGCATAACGGAATTAAAAAGGAGGAAAAGTGAATGAACTAACCTAAATTGCATTTAATATTATTAAATAGGGATAGAGTTAGTCAATTAAAGAGTATGCAATCATTGGTTAAGCATTTCATCAGGTTCTCATTAGCATTCTATCAGAAGACCCACAGTCTGAACATAGTTGGATGCAACTTTTTCCCCTTTTAAGCCTGGTAGGACTCTGCAGATTGTTTCATTAGGGGCAATAAATTAGGGCATATTAACTTATACCACACCAGATAGTATTACAGTTGGCAAGCTAGTTGACCATCCATTACATCTGGCACACCATCATTGGGCTTGGTTAGCTTATGATTGTTGATGAAGAATTCCATACATTATATCTAATGCCAGCAATGTTTGGGGCTAGTGGTAATCATTCCATCAGTTATATCTGGCGTCATCAACTTTGGGGCTCAATAGATAGGTGTACCATCACATATAGACTTTGTGTAAGTTAGTCATACATTGTGATCAAACCAGTTGATTGTTGAATCTGATCTATATATCCAAGTGAATCATTCCGTCCGTTATACTAATAAATAAATCTTAATCTCTTATTTCAAAATAATCAAACTAAAATAATCTCAGGTTCTTTTAAACTAATTCTAAGCAATTAAAATTCCTGTAGTTAAGTATGATAAGGGATTTAATATCATTCCTAACTACACCTAATTTATAATAATAAAAATAATAATAAATAAATAATACTAATAATCTTCAATGTATAATTTAATCTTATCTATTTTCTTTATTATAGTAATAATCATTGATGACAATAAGAAGTCAATAATATAACGTAACCTTTAATCTTCATATAACATCTTAAATAAACATGTGGTAGAATCTTATAATTTGAGAATATGTGGCAATGGATAATATTATAATCCTGCATAATATATTGTAATTAACTTATGACCATAGTAATAATAATATGATAATATCAATAAAATTTCTTAATAATCATATTAAGAGAATACTCTTAATTCTTAAATAATAATAATCTTATTTATATTGTGCAAACATTATGTTTTAGTTCAAATTATCTGTTGTCATATGTTATGGTGTAAAATAATTGATTTGACACATAATTTTATAAAAACAATTTTAACAAATTTTATTACAGTAACTATAACAAATAACTTATTTACAATATTTACATTCCAAAAATAAAAATAAAATCTTGTATCATTACAATTTTCATTCTCCAGATTATTTAACTATTTTAGACATTTATCAAAATTTTTAAATAACAATTAATAGTATCCATGGACCTACATAACATTTTAAATATTATTTGCTATTAAATAAAATATATTTATTCCAGTTAATAATACTATGAGTAGATTCATTATAACATCGTTGTCATACATTATACCTCCTAATGAATACTAATCTAATATAAAATAGATGTATGTGTTGATATATCTCCTGAACATTGAATCGTATTTATTCAATATATAATTATTTGTCTTATTCCTATGCTGTTCTGTTACAATATATTATTTATTAAAATATGCAATACATGTAGGTTTTTTAAAAATACTTAAAGTTGTTCCACAATTTTGCCAAACAAACTTTACTTATTCAACTTATATTCTTAACCTCACTTGAATTGATCGTATTCACATAATTACTAAGATCATATATTATTCCGATTCCCCTAATAATAAATTCTACATTTAAGCATCATTTTGGTTTCATTTTAATTTACTTTCAAGTCACTACCTTTTAAAATTTCTCTATAGACCTATACATCATCAAAAAATTCTTACAATATATTTCTAAATCAATAAATAAATTTGCATATAAAGATAATGATCTAAACTGTTCAATAATAAAAGATTACTTCATCTCCTTAATAATTCGTGAACAAAATACACAATGACTGGTTTCAATAAAATAAATCAATACTTTAACCATTTTTTAAATATACTAAAGTTCAGTTCTGAAAGAATCATATAATTATATTCCTCATTAAGTCATAATAGATTTGTAATATAAAATAAAAGTATGCATATTTTGAAAATAAACAAATTCCTATAAGTTTTATGTGTGTACAATGTATACATTCATACAAAATTACATAATATTTTGACTATCTAAAAAAAATACATCATAAATTATTAATATTCTACAACTATTACCATAAGTGATATTTCTATTCATTGATCACTTAATTGACGTCTTCGTGGTCCACAAATTAATAAAAAATAATGTAACATTTATTCAATATTATTATACTCAAAATATTAAGTTTTAAATTATTAAAAATCCTTTATGAAATTAAAGCATTATATTAGTAAATAATTAATTTTATGTACCTTTCCTATCCTTAATAAATAAACAAAAATTTAATACTAATGTTAATTAAATAAATCAAAAAAATTATATCTACATAAAACTCCAGTGCTAAATGTTCAAAATAAAAATAAAAAAGTTCTTTCTTTCTCCTGGGTATTGAATTTCCCCAGCATTTACTTTCTCCACTACACAGCGCATGCTCAGATAGTTCCAACATAAAAAA
Source organism: Epiperipatus broadwayi (assembly GCA_028023455.1). Lineage (NCBI taxonomy): Eukaryota > Metazoa > Onychophora > Udeonychophora > Euonychophora > Peripatidae > Epiperipatus > Epiperipatus broadwayi. The sequence continues at coordinate 156,955 of JAQFVV010000004.1, read as the reverse complement.
AAACAAGTCGGCTTTAAACAATCCAGATTTATTAGTAAAAGTAATCACTGACATGTTCTTGACAGTTTATATGAAATGATAGCCTATTGTCTCTATTATTCAACCAGTGATTATTGAAGAAAATTTCAATTATAATATAAAAAATAATTATCCTCTGACAGATCATGGTGTCTTTGATGCGGAGATACAAATTCAGGCGTTCGTATATATGTATTGCATATTGTAACGGTCAGAAAACATGTGACTCGTAAACATAGTGCAGAATTCGATCACCATACAGAACAGCAGCACCATCGAGTAGCGAAGCCACCCGTGGTACTGAGTTCGAACATAGTTTATCGGTTCCACAATACAATCCACGAAACAACGCATCTGATGCGACATTAGTAAATATTTCCTTAGGCACGTTGGTCAGGGATATGCAAGAGACTCATTATTTTATTCTCGAGTTAGCCAATAACCAAACTAATATTAATTAAACATTCATATTTACATAATCGAGGAAATATTATATAGAATGGGTATCGAATAAATGAAATGTAACTGCAGACGTATAGTTTAAAATTATTTATTAATACATTTTAATAAAACAATCTAATAATATTTTATGGACTAACAGCTCCAGTAGCGGGATTTGCGACATGATTATATTTTAAAGAATACATTTATTTATTTAGACATTATTTTATATTGAGGATTTCAGTAGCGGTATTTCCGATACTGTAATGTTTACAAAAGGAATACATTTATTTGAAGGCGGCGGACATATATTTATTTAATTAAAATATTTATCTTATGACTAAGGGCAAACATTTATTTGAGAGTGAATTATGAAGATAATGCAGAGGCGGAGTGATATATAGAATAATAAAACTAAGTAAAGGAACATGTGGTACGCTTTAGAAAGGCGATATGGAGTGGCAGTATATTGAAACTGCAATGCCGCGAATGGGTTTATAAGAGTATCGGGCTGGTCTCTGCCTCGGCCCGACGAAGTAAGGTGTCACATAAGCATAACCAGGGACAAGCGGTCCGTGTCGCAGTTTTGCCGGCTGGCTGCATGACATTGTCAAATCCTACGGGAGCACCCATTATGCCCGCTTGTGTAGGACGACTGGGGTTAATTTCAACCCTGAAGAATCCGGAAATTTCATGGCAGAATGGGTCATCGCGTCTCTAAAACGTAACACATGTATACTGTATAAACGATTATGATGAGATTTAAGTAGATTTCTGACTCGGCCCTACATTATCAACATTTACTAAAGAACGTTGGCGACTCTCAAAGAAATGTAATTTTCTGGAATTATTCATGAAGATTTATTAAATACAAAACATATATAAATTGGGAATTATTATAACTAATACATCAGCCATTTGCGAAGTAGTAGACCCCTGCATTACAATAAATGATGCATTGAATGCGTGTCGATTTATATGAAAGTTAAGTTAGTTATGAAAGCAAATATTAATGAAAATTTGACATGCATTCATTGTTCCAAGCGATCATAGATTTAAACTTTGAAAATTGAGACAATTATGAGCATGCAATAATTAAATAATAACTATAGATAGAATGTAGATTTGAGAAATACGTACCCAAGAAAGATAAGCTAGATTATTAGAGAAATTTACATATTAAATTAATTATTCAACTTTAGTTATACAAATGATAGTTTTTACATTTTATAATTGAGATAAGTATTATGAAGAAGAGCTATAGCATATTATTAGAGTACTCTAGAGTTTGAACACAGACAGGTACCTGTTTTATAAGAAGTTTTCTGATTCCATTAGTTTAGCAGCAAAAAGTTCACGAGTGGCAATTCTTTCTTGTATTTAGATATTTCATTTAATTTCACGGCAGCAGCAGCTTTCTCATTCATTTCAGGCAGCAGATCTTCATGGTGAATTTATGACAGGCAATGGAAAGTTCGGCATCCAATAGTCCATCTCCCGATGGAGAATAATCTAGGTGCTTTACTCGGTCATACCTTGGCAGGAACAAATTATTTTATTATTTTTGGAGACTCTCAGTGATCGAGAGCAAAGCTAAAGTTTAAGTGAATGTCTCCAGCAAGTCTAAGATGGCCTCTTTTTTTTATCTTGATCTTTCACATTTTTGTTAAGATATTTTTAGGTTCTACTTAATCTGCCCTGAGGATAATCAACGCATTTTGTTGGTTTTTAATTAAAGAAAGCTGCCGTTCTATTGTTTACATTTTACATTTACTAATTATACTTTGGGGAATTTTTCTTTAATTAATCTATTATCTATCACTGACCGATGCTTTTCAATTTCAAAGATAAAAAGGGAACATAAGATTATTTTAACTTTTAATTAAATATTACATCAGATTTTTTTAGAATTATTATTAAACGAAATTTAAACACAGCAATAAATACGAACTTTATAATGCAAAATAAATGATTAAAATTATACAAAATTATATAACTAAAAGAAATCTAAATTATACTATTTTATCCCTATTTATTGCGTTTAATTTGAGATCGAAATGTGTGTGTGTTTATGCTGAATTCTACATATATTTATACATTTTTAATATTGCTACACACACAACTCGATACCAAAAAGTTTAAATTTGGGCAGGATAGACTGGTCAGTGAGAGATGACAGAAAAAGGTGAAACTTAAGATTCGAATAAGAATCTTACTGTTTCAATATTTTAAAAAAATATTTCAATAAATCAATTTTAAATCCTTCTGTATAACCAGCATACAGAATTTAATATCAGAACATTTTCTTATTTGTCTAAAGGTATTTATTTTCCATTAATATTTTCAAAATTATCGGTTTTCAAAAAAGTTATTAAAATGTATATATAAATCAGCATTTATTTTTATAGCGTCTGTATACAATTATAATTACATTCATATCAGCCTTTCAAGCCAAATTGTGCAAACGCTTTTGCGAGTGTTAAATAATAAATGAATACCCTCTGACCAAACAAGATATAGAATTTATGCAGGAATAAAAGGAATCTTCTTATTCCTACGACTCAAATATTTATATATGAGCAAATCTGAAGTACTGGCACAGAAGGTGTGACTATAGAACAGTCACTTTAAATTACTATATATAACGTATGAATGAATGACGCCGATGAAATTTACTAGAATTTACTGAACGTCATTCCAACTGAAACTTAATCATATATATAAATCAGCATTTATTTTTATAGCGTCTGTATACAATTGTAATTACATTCATATCGGCCTTTCAAGCCAAATTGTGCAAACGCTTTTGCGAGTGTTAAATAATAAATGAATACCCTCTGACCAAACAAGATATAGAATTTATGCAGGAATAAAAGGAATCCTCTTATTCCTACGACTCAAATATTTATATATGAGCAAATCTGAAGTACTGGCCCAGAAGGTGTGACTATAGAACAGTCACTTTAAATTACTATATATAATGTATGAATGAATGACGCTGATAAAAATAAATGCTGATTTATATATATGATTAAGTTTCAGTTGGAATGACGTTCAGTAAATTCTAGTAAATTTCATCGGCATCATTCATTCATACGTTATATATAGTAATTTAAAGTGACTGTTCTATAGTCACACCTTCTGTGCCAGTACTTCAGATTTGCTCATATATAAATATTTGAGTCGTAGGAATAAGAGGATTCCTTTTATTCCTGCATAAATTCTATATCTTGTTTGATCAGAGGGTATTCATTTATTATTTAACACTCGCAAAAGCGTTTGCACAATTTGGCTTGAAAGGCCAATATGAATGTAATTACAATTGTATACAGATGCTATAAAAATAAATGCTGATTTATATATATGATTAAGTTTCAGTTGGAATGACGTTCAGTAAATTCTAGTAAATTTCATCGGCGTCATTCATTCATACGTTATATATAGTAATTTAAAGTGACTGTTCTATAGTCACACCTTCTGTGCCAGTACTTCAGATTTGCTCATATATAAATATTTGAGTCGTAGGAATAAGAGGATTCCTTTTATTCCTGCATAAATTCTATATCTTGTTTGGTCAGAGGGTATTCATTTATTATTTAACACTCGCAAAAGCGTTTGCACAATTTGGCTTGAAAGGCCGATATGAATGTAATTAAAATGTATATAGTATTTTAAAACAGTAAAGACTTAATACGTCAGATATTCTAACAACTATCTTTATTTTCCATCTTTTACTTAAAGACAGTTTGAAATAAATTATTATAAATATTTTCTTCAGAAAGAAATATTTCTGCATTTTTAAAAATATCTATTTTTAAAAAAATATCGAAAGTTTTTTTTTTTAATTTTTTTTTTCCGTATAATTTTTCCAGTCTTGTACAAAAATTATCTTTCCAAATAAAAGGTATTTTATACTTTTAAATTTCTTGCGAAACTTTCCTTTTAATTCTATATCTGATGTCCAACATGTTAACTTTACCAACAAATTATTCACTTTAGTTAACATTGCTACAACTTTACCAACAAATTATTCACTTTAGTTAACATTGCTACAATTGTATTTTTAATTGAAAAGTGATATTTCCAACATTTTTTATATAAATAGGTATTTAAACTTGGTATTCCCATAATTATTCCGATGTTAAATTAAGCTGACAAAAACGGTCGGTAAGGAATTCTAGTTATTTAACACTGCATATTTATACTGAATAATCTTATAGTTTATTTAAATACTCTCTTTTTGAAATGATAAATTATTAAGAGAGCTGTTATAGCACTAAATTGACTTGATAACACTACACTTGGTTGTTTTAGAAGACACCCTTAACTAACAGAAAGCACACCGAAAATAATTGAGCATCGGCTTTTATACCCAAATAATTTAACCACTAGATTGGTCGCTTGGATATTCACCTGATAGCCTAATTTACATATCTAGCCAAAAGTGCAGAATCAAAATTAAAAATAAATAATGACTCATCTAATATTTTTAATTATTACATTATTTAATTCCAAATTAATTCTTATATTTTATTTAAATCAACTAAACACCTTAAAATAATATCTTATTACTTTATCTGACTTTTAGTTTTTAATGTATCTATTTTCCCAAGCAAAACAAAAACCTAATTTTTATTTACTATATTCATTTTTAAAACAAAACCCCTAATTTAGTACTTTATAATAACTAATTTTATTTTATCTCGTGGTAGTCAAATATAATATTTCAATCCTATAATAGAATTTTAAAGTTTACTAAAAAACTTGTAAGCACATGTGTATGGATATCTACATGTCACATGACTTACAACCCAGACAGAACGCTTCAAATTTATTTGAAAATAAAACAAATAATTTAATTGCAAAAAATATTATATAAAAATAATATATTAAATTTTAAAATTATTTTAATATTACAAAATTGAATATCCATTTATCTACCACAATACTACCTTTAAATAAATGATTTTAAATTCAATTATTAAATATAATTTTTATTATTAAAATATACTATTTATTTAACTTCAAGTTATTACTTTTAAAATTCAGCTTTAAACACTTATTTACAAGACTTATTAATGCAGTATTTATCATGGCCAGTTTTCCCAACCATACAATATTACAATTTAGCCTTATTTGACCATTTTTCAAATATTAGCATAATTTTATACATTAAATATTCTTATTTTACTTTAATTAGATTTTTTAAGAGATTGTCAGCATAACATCGACATCATACCACTAAAATACATCTTAAATTTAAATTTTTTTAGTAAAATTGATAAAACAATTTATTCAGACCTAAACAAAAGAGTACAATATATATATAAGAGCCCTGATTTTGCAATATTCAATGAAATCACATATGCCAATCTTAGACCATTTTATTTTTGCTAGAAATGGATAATTATTTCTTACATAAAAATTTATATATATATATATAATAATTAGAATAGTTTTATAAACTTATAAATGTAACCAGTGAAAGTTTTAATGGAATTTTCTGGATAATTTTCAGTTATGACAACCAAGTAAACAATCAATTAAAAACTGGCACTGCAATTGAAATCATGTTGTCTAACTAGTTATAAATCAAAAATAGAACCATGTTGTTTATACTTTGTGATTTTTATTTTCTTCTAAAGCTTTTCTTGTCAATTCACAGTTATATTTTTTTTTATATCATTTTTTTTATTATTATTATTTTACAGAATTATAGATAGATACTCAAGTCATCTTAAAAGATTATTTTTAAATATATTCCTTCTTTTTTATATACATTGTCATGTCTCATTTGAAGATTGTTCTTAAGCATAAAGAATTCTATTAATATTAATTATGAGTGTAAAACTAGCCAAAGTCAGTTTTTCTAAACTGATAATTAAAAAAATTACTTATGAATAATAGTGTTCCAAAATCAATTAATTGATCTAGCAATAATATTGACAGAAAAATACAATATCTAAAACAACAAATTATAAAAAAAATTATTAAGTTATTTTTTATAATGAAAACCCAAAGAATGATTTAATATATCATGATTTTTTACTCTAAGTTTTTTATTATATTTTCACTTATTTTATTTTTTTGGTTTTATAATGTTTTATTTATGTGTGCCTGTGGCTTTTTAATAAAAAATATTTTCCCCCTATTATTATCTATTGCTTTCTTCAGAAGACTATTTTAAAAAAATAGAAAACACAGCTGCAGAACAAAGACTTTTTCAGACTTTCATAAAACAGTGAAAGAAAGAGCAGTTTTTCATTCTTATTTTATTCTCTAGTTAAGCATACCTAGACACTCATTAGATCAATGTTGGATGATCAGTTATGATCCAGACTCTTGAAAAGAATTTCATTTGGCCAGATCATAAGCATGGTGGATAAATGTGCTATCTATGCACCATGAAACCCTTATAAATAATTTTAAAAGACACGCTTTTTAAAGCTTGCTTCAGGTATCAAAATTGATCAACTCAGCCATGATAATAACTGTCTGAAATAAAACAGTGATATAATTGAAAATTACCTTAAAATGAAGTTGCATGGATAATCTACGTGGTTATAAGTTTTGACATTTTTAATCTATAATATTCAAGAATGGTCTGATTCTTTTTATAGGAAGGTGATAATTATATTAGAAGACATATGTATAATATATTAACAGTAAGCAGAGAAAATCTTGTGATGTATTATTTGTTATATATCATCCTTGCTAATTTTATAAAAGAATTAAAGATAGCTATTAGATGCATGAGTGAGATTATGCTTCTCAGTGAATATGATTAATGATTAAAAACTAATCTGATTTGGTTATAATACTAGTATCCAATGTCCATTTCCAATATAATTTTTTTACATTTTCAGCAAACATCAAGCAAATGATATCCTCTTGACAGAAAACTGATTTGACTATTTGAATGAAAAGCATTAAAAAAACTTGCATAACATAATAAAAAATTACTTTTATAAAAGTTATATTTCTTGTTGATATTCACAAATTCTTTATTAAATTTATTCTTAATACTGAAATAGCATAAATATCTGTAATGATCTGAATATTATTTAGCAATAGGGTGCTAGTTTCTATTATATATTAGATCTAATGCCTGAAATTTAAAACCTAAGTTTTTGGCTATATATATTTTCTTGAAGAAGAGCATATAAGTATTTCTTTGTTAAAAAGGTTAATAGAGATATAATATAAGGAACTTTTTGCAATTCTTCCTCAATAGACTTTTAATATAAAAGAGAGCTAGAGAAACAATTTAAAATTCATCAATAATTTAAAAATGAAAATAAAAAGCAAAAGACATTTATGAAAGATCATTAAATCATATAGTCTACAACCTTTTCTATTAGTGAGGAAAAAAATGAATCAGTTTAATAAATTTAAAAAAAGAAAATACCTTATGATCTGTAAAATAAACTGGTTATAGGCTTGCAAAAAAAAAAGAATATGAAAATAAAAAAAATATGATCAAAAATAACTCATTAGAACAGACGAAAACTCAAGACAGTAATTAAAAAGATTAAAATGTTTATTAAGATTAAAATGTTTATAAATTAAAATATTTATTAGTCATGAAGAAAAAAATGATCATTTGAAAGTGATTGAAGTATATTTTATGGAACCTGCAAAAATCAAATAAATAATCAAAGTCTCTTTCTATATTTAATGATTATAAAATGTCTATGTAAAGACCATGAATGATTAAATGAATGAGAATGATATTCCTAACTTTATGTAGAACAAACATGTTAAAAATATTAAGTTTATTATGAAATATCAGCTCTATACTACTGGCGAAAATGAAAGTAAAATCTTATTTTAAATGGGATTTATAAACATTTTAAAAATCTTAAGAATAAAAAAATCTCAAAATGAATTAAAATGAAATTAATTTTAAGTCAATTTCAGTGAGTGAAGCATAAAAAACGTTACATTTACACACACACATGTATGCAGACATCAGTGTGCTACTGTCTTTTAAAAAATAAAGTTTACTTCTTTTTCACATGACCCACCACTCACCACTTTATCTCATACCACTGATACACTTGATCACATCTATGTCAAAAAGATAAATAATCACCAATATATTTATTTCATGCTAAACCAGCAATCATCAGTTGGTCCAGATTATTATCTCTACACATATATGCAATAAGTGCTCAGATATATATTAAGATGGCCAATCTTCACACTTTAATGGACAGGCTTCAATCCACTCCAACTCTTTAACTGTCCATCCAATTGAAAATCTAATGATGGAATGCTCAAAGGCCCCCTGAGGCTGAGATTCTTGTACAGGACATAATCCATTTAATACATATACAAAGGATGGGCAGACATCTCTACTATGTAATAATTGAAATACAGGCTTATATACCTGTATTAATATATGTAATATATAGGGTATATGAGCACAGACTTTCACATGACCCACCACTCACCACTCTATCTCATATCACTGATACACTTGAACACATATATGTCAAAAAGATAAATAATCACCAATATATATATTTCATGCTAAAAACAGCAATCATCAGTTGGTCCAGATTATCATCTCTACACATATGTGCAATAAGTGCTCAGATATATATTAAGATAGCCAATCTTCACACTTTATATTACATATATTAATACAAGTATATAATAAGCCTGTATTTCAGTTATTACATAGTAGAGATGTCTGCCGATCCTTTGTATATGTATTAAATGGATTATGTCCTGTACATGAGGGGTCATATTGACTTTAGGTCAACATGGGTGTGACAAGAATCTCAGCCTCAGGGTGGCCTTTGAGTGTTCCATCATCAGATTTTCAATTGGATAGATAGTTAAAGAGTTGGAGTGTAGAGTGGATTAAAGCCTGTCCATTAAAGTGTGAAGATTGGCTATCTTAATATATATCTGAGCATGTATTGCATATATGTGTAGAGATGATAATCTGGACCAACTGATGATTGCTGGTTTAGCATGAAATATATATATTGGTGATTATTTATCTTTTCAACATATATGTGTTCAAGGTATCAGTGATATGAGATAGAGTGGTGAATGTGAAAGTCTGTGCTCATATACCTATATATTACTTCTTTTTGAAATGTCTACATCATAAATATATCTATGTATTTTAACTAATGCTAGTGAAAAAAAAAGATTATTTAAAATCAAAGCAATATAAATAACAAAAATAATACGATTAAATCAGATATTTTATGTAATTTTAACATGCAATATAAATTAAATTCTGAAATTAAACTATAATAAATTACTGCAATAATAAAAATGCTTCTTACATAGAATAATAATAACACTAAATAATCAAATTATTATTGTTTCATATAAGAAGCAAATTTATATTAATGCAAGAATTTAATTTTAATGTGTGTAAATGTTTGAATCTTATTTTATCAATTTAACTGTTATGGAATTTAAATAAATGACAAATGAATAGGTTGAAATTTACCATAGCAAAATCATGATCAAAGGAAACTTCACAAATATTAATTGTAGAATCAAAAAACCAATCTTTATCTAGAGTTTCTGAAATTAGAGGAGACTTTTCATTTCTGAGCATTCCTAAAAATATAATTTTAATTTAAATATTATTATTCATATATTTATTTGTACAATTATTAATAATATTTTTAAAATATAATTTACCCTCTAAACTTGATGGAACTAAGTGAATAGTCTGTTTTTCAAGTAAAGTTTCCATATCTGAATTATCATCATTGCTTTGACATACTGGTACAAGAGCTACTTCTGTAAAACACACCATTATTACTTAAAACTTAATATTTTTTTATTTAATTATATTAAAAATATAATATATTATATATTTGCAATGCTATTTTCTATTATAATTTTTTTAATTCAATAAAATTTAATCTAGAATAATAAATCTTTTTACTATTTTTAATTGTTTAATGAAAGTTGGTAGAATGTGTATATGTGACTACAGTAACAATATCTTTGAAATATCATCATCAATATCAATAAGGTAATTTGAGATAATATAATATTTATTTATTTGACTATCAAAATTAGATGGTAATAGAGAGCAGACAAAAATTAAATGGATTTGTAATGAGAATCAAAATATAAAGTAATAATTATGAATTAATGGAATTCAATTTATTTTATAATCTTTAAGATATATCTTTTAATACAAAATTTAGATTTTATATATTATTTTAATTTTTAATATATTTAAGAAAGTTACATTTTATTACACTTTTATATAAATAACAGCTGAGGATATCATTTAAATATGTATTATTTTTAGAAAGAATGAAAAGATTTTATTTTAATTCACATTTAACAAAAATCTAAACTATCATTACTTAATAAGATTACTATATTTGAAATTAAAGAGATTGCATATTATTACTAATTGATAATCTAAGAATTATCTATAGAAATATTATGAAGCAGGATTTTTTTTCCAGTTTTAGCAATTAGTTATTTTACTTTGGCTTGACAGTAAATAGAGTAATAATGTATTCTATGTCATTTGTAAGGATTAATTACTATGTTTATAAATTATACAGCCATAATTTTGACTATGGAAACTGTTTGGTTAATATGCATTTTATAGTGTATATTTGAGGTTTCAAGACTTTTGTGATGCCATACCTAGGTTTGTTTGCATTTCTGGGTATGCAAGCAAAGTCTACAGCTTTAACATGATAATCTATGATTTTTTTAATTTAATAAAATATTTCACACAATTCAAAATTTAGGTTTATGGCTAAAGTTCTCAAATACACAAAAAAAGTTAAAAAAATTTTATTACAATGCTTTTTAAAAAAGTATCATTAGATATTTTAATACTAGAAGTGAAAATTGACTGAAAGGTGAAGATGCTGTGAAAAATTTGGATATGGATATAAAAGAGAATTTACCAAAAAGAAAAACTATTTACTATTAATTATTTTAAAAATAAAAACAAATTCAAAGAAAAAATAAAGCACACTAATAAAAAATATGCATTTCAAGAATAAGATGTGATTAATAGATTCAATACAAAAAATGAAATTATCAATTAATAAGATGTAAGATATTTGATAATGCAATTGTGGAGACAAAAAAATTTTTAAAAAGACAATCTAATTGTCAGAAATATTCCAATAAATTTAAACTACAACTTGCAAATTATTTTAAAATTTTAACAGATTTGAAGATGAGTCAAACTTGAAATAGATAAATAAAAAGATAATTAATATTATATAATGAACAGCTTTAAATATAGAAGGAATAAAAAAGAAATTCATGATTAAATTTTCAATTGAGATGAAGTAATGAATATAGAAAATAAAGAACATGAAAAAATTTTAAAATTACACATTTACAAGAATGAAATATCTGAGAATAAAAGGAAATGTAACAAATGGCAAGGTAAGTTATAGAAAAAATATAAATCTCAAAATAATAAAACAATATATTAGTTTTGAAAGAAAAATTATTTCAGCAATATGAGGCAGCATTATTATTAAGAGTTGACATTATAAAATATGTACACCTATATATAAATATATTTATTAATAAATAAACTTCCTGCCTGACAATGATTGAATCATATGACATCTATGAAATCAATACTGTCATATTTCAGAATTAATTACCAGTCACTTTTTCTTAAAATATTTAATTTATATAATTGCAAGTTGCTATATTAATATCTCTAAATATATTCATTTGTACTATAATTTTGATTATTAAAATGAGTTTTATTTTATTTCTATTTAGTTACATGTCTAGATATTTTATCTTGAATTAATACATTAAAAAGTTATTGCAAAATATGGGTTTGATAGCAAATGTATTAAAACAATTAATCAAAATGAATACATGATATTACATACTAATTTCTATTTTCAATAAAAGAAACTTTATATAAATATGTATAAAAAACTTAATGCAATAACTATTTTTTAACAAAAAAGCTACATACCACAACTACTTTCCTCAGTATTATAAGTTTCCAATGTTTCTTCTCCAGTAATATTATTAGTGTTAATATAATATAAATCAGAATCTTTTAATTTAACAGACATATCATACTTTTGTTTCTCTTCTTCAGAGAGATTTTTCCACAATTCATGTATCATGAAATTCATATCACAAGATGATGGCGAAGTTTCTTCACAATAGACATCTTGAAATTCTTTTAACATCTGATTGTAAAATAAAGAATACCTGAAACAATATAAATAATACAACTTAAATATAAGTATAGAAGAAAATTTTAAAAAAATATTTAATTATTTTATATGAAGAAATTTTACAGAGCAGCCAATGATAGAATCCATGTTTCTCACTCACATTATTTAATATATTCATCGGTGGTTTTGCAGAAACAGAATGCAGCAAATCCAGCTATGCTGATGATATTGCTTTGATTTCTTAAAGAAAATTCTTTCCTAAAACACAAAGTCTCACAACAAGTATTTGAAAAGACTGAAAATATTTTTTAAAAACTGTGGCCTTATTCCTAATCCAATGAATACAGTATTTGCAATTTTTCATCTAAACAACATGAAAATATTTCAATTTGAATATAATCTTTTGCAATAATAGACTGAAACATAATTATATTCCATGCTATTTAGAAAAAATCATGGATCATAGCCTAACTTATTTTCCTCATTTACTTAAGTTTAGATCAAAGTTAATTTCTAAGAATAACTATCTTATTAAAACAGGCAAGCAAGCATAAGAAATGGTGATCATGTGATGTTTATTGGCTTAATAACTATCTTATAAAGCCATGTTATTACTTGAGGTTGTAATATAAATATTTTATGGACAACTTCCTAGGTAGTAACATATTTTACTGATGAATACTCTTCCTCTATTTGGAGAAAAAGTTCCCACACTAAACTTCTAAGTATTCATTAAATTATTACCATGAAAAATATTGCCATACTCATGTCTACTTCTTTGTTCTGGCTTCCTTATCTTTCACATATTCTTTTACTAGAAAACAAAAAAAAAGTAGTCTCACAGAAAAAAGTGTAAAAAGCAATTTTATTAATAACCGAACATATAGTTTCACACCTAAGACTTGTCTTAAATCAAAAGGTCCTATTTGAATGTTTAATTAAAAATATATATTCTTATTGTGACATTAAAAATGAGCTATTACAAGGTTCTAAATAAATTTATTTTCTTAGATCCAACAATAAAGCAGTTGAGGTCTTATCAACAAATTCAGGACATCCCAACGATGATGGTGCTCATCTGCTTCACAAATGAAATTTATTACTCACTAATCTATGTAGATGTGGACAAATACAAACCATGAAACATACAGTTAATGATTATCAAATCTACATCTACTGTGACAAAATGGAAGGACTTAATAAAACACTAGGAATCTAACTTCTCGTTGGAATCTCTAGTTCCTTTATGATATTTTGTTAATAAGTTAAGCTGTCTATATATATGCCAAATAAATATTATAATTTATAACTTAATAAAAACAATTAATAATTATTTATCTAATTATAAAATGATTTCTGTAAATGAGTGTTAAAAAAAAGTGCACTTATAAAAAAAATGTATTTAACAAATGTGTTTTGCCACTGCAATTCACAGGCTTTTTATTTTTAAATAAATCTAAAATCTCATATTATACAGTAGTTATTTAATTATAGCAAGAAGCTTCTAAATATATATTAAATATATTTATCTGTAGCTGTTTCAATTTTTTTACGTATGTGTATATATATATACTTTTTAGATATTATAATTTAAAAAAAAAAACGTATTCAAATGTCAGTTTTCAAAATTTCCAAAAGCTTATCTATTTTTAAGTTATGTTTTTTTATTGTGTTTCAAAGTAATCTAAATAATAATATTAAAAAATAATTTTAATAAACTATATATATATAATGCATATAAAAGCAAAAAACAAATAGACATTTGAATATGTTTTTCTTAAATAAGTTATTTTACAATATAAAAAATAGAATCAACTAGAAAAATATTCTAATAGTTGAATATATTAGTATACAAATACCTAATAAAAAAATTACTTAAAACTTCTGTTGTTTTGCAACATTGATAAAAAAAAAAGATGTATGCATTTATTTATATAAATATTATTAAAAATGTTTCAAGGCCATATGTTAAATGGTGCATTTTTAAATAGATTTCAATTTTAATAGTGTGATCAAAAAAGTTAGAATGAAAAATTCTTGTTATATTTAAATGTAAATGTGCAAGTGTGGAAATGGTATTAAAAATATATGTAGGAATATTAAGAAGAAAACTACATTTTGATTAACTAAGAGAAAGACTAATGAGAAAAGAATAGATATTTCATGTTTATAATATTTTATAACTAGGATTCAGACATTATATATATATATATATATAGAGAGAGAGAGAGAAAAGGTAGTTTCATAGCAGAGTAATGTGCATAATCATTTCATAGCAATGTATTAGTGTGTAGATCGTACTTGTAAAAAAAATTAAGTTAGTTTTAATGTGTATTCGATTAGATTTGAAGTAGATTTATAAATTCATTATAATTATTCTTAATTAGGCCAATATTTTTTGAAGTAATAAATTAATAAAAGTAATCATTGTATACTGCATGCCAAATATATATGCATTTATACATAATGTATGTATGTAATAATATGCTTCAGACTGAAACATTTACATTTATTTAGTTCTAAATAAATATTTAATTATTAGAAACTATTCATTATAAAACAATTTTTTTATTCAAGAAAGTAAATTTTAACAATCTAATTAATTGTAATGATTATATAAGATGATGAAAAAAAAAGAGAAAAAAAATTACTTATAAACAATATTATGCTCCAAAATGAATTTACTTTATGAGTAAAATCCATTACTTCCTTTTGGAAACCATTATTATAATGAATGATTTGTCCTAATACTCTGGTAACTTATCTAATGTTGAATTAGCCTTAAATATAATTCAAAAATATAACCGATCTAAGTATAAAGATTGCCAGCAGAAATTACACTTTAAAATATTTCTGATTAGTCATATTTCTATCTAAAAATCTTGTTTGTTATTCATCAAAATAAACCAATATGGTACTATAATTAAATCAATGTTGCAGAAACATTTTCATAAAAATAAAAAAAATTAAATGTACGCATATCAAACAAATATCAAATATATGCCCATCAAAAATGTTTTCTCTATTCTGTTTGCTAAAAAGTGTAAAAAAAAAATTATTTTTTTTTTTAATAGGTCACTCTCTTATTAGGGAAGTTTATTTAATTTTATCAAATGTTATTATGTATTATATTCATATTATCTATTGTACCATTAACTTGCTACAATGTGTATTTAGCACTCTGTGAAGATGGGGGAAGTTGCTGAAAATATATATATATATTTAGAAAAATAAAAAATAAATCATGTTACATTAATAAGCAGGAAAGTTATTTGTTTGACTATCCAGATTAATAAAAATGTACATGAATATTTAAAAGTGATAAAAAAAATGTAATCAACATAATTACCTATAATTGGCGAAAGGGGAAAGATGGTATATCTCTTTTCTCGCTAATTAAAGATGAACGATAATAATAATGATCAGCACAAATATAATTAGAAGTTTTATCAGTAAAAATGTAAATTGTATGTATTAAACATAGTTTTTTTTTTGTACAAAATATTCATTTGGCTGAAAAGAGTATATTATTTTTGCAGCCTCAGAAATGAGTACTACATTTAGAATATACGAAAATTGGGTATTTCACTGATAATTAATTTTGAAATAAATTATAAGAGAATAAACTTGGCAGAGAATTCTTGAAGTAAGAAAAAAAAGGCGTGATAAGGTAAATGTGCAGAAGATAAGCTATATGTTTTAAAGGCAACCCTGACAATTTTTGAAAAAAGATTTTTAGTAATTTATCTTGTGGCTAATGCTTTCATTATTCATCAGATGGCAAATTGCATAAAAAAGATCCAGAGAGTGGTACAGAATAATTTGTGTTGCCTTTGTCTTCAGAGAAGCCATCAACCAAATGCATTGCTAAGCCTCCAGATACAGTTGTTGATGCATTCTTCCTATCCTGCTGTCAAAATGAGGCTTTGATTTGATTTGCCTATATCACATTAGAAACACCAACAAGTTGATTAAATGTTTCTTACCGAAATCATGGATCAAAATATTGCATAAACTTTAAATCCATGGCCTTAGTATATATATGTCACATGTATCTATATTAAAAGAAATATTACCAATAAGATGAATGAGAGCTCTTTATATCCATTTAAATTTTCACTGAAATATATGAACTCTTAATGAACTGGCTAGGTTGTTTAATAATTATGGACAACAAGAACTATATTATAACTATTAATGTCCAAGATAAATGTTGTAGTTTGTAAAATTTTAGTCATATTTATTCTTAATAATATATATGTTTGTAATGTTTAGTAAGGGTGTGTATGAATGAATCATTTGTATTTTGATTATTGTTATTTCTTGTTTATTAAATACTATTTTAAACTACTCAGCAATCTCCGCCATTTAATTTCCTTGATGAAAGAATGCTAATATACTTAATCATTTAACTATATAAGTATAGGAAAGGATTACCTCAAAATCTTGAATTAATTAACTTTATGACAGTGTGTTCAATTAAATGTCCATTAAACACTGGCGCCTGTAAAAAAAAATTAAAAGCTGTCGCAAGTTTTTTTAGATCTACATTTCCTATTGTAGAAAAATAGAATATAAAATATTATCTGGGGTTTGGATGGCCAGGAAATGTAATCATATTTTCCAGATATTTTGCTGTTGATTTATTTGTAAACAAAATGTGATTTGGTCATACAAAAAAATCTTTAACCAGTTTACATCTGTATGTAACATTCGATAAATAGAATAAAACTATATAGATGCGTGGATGTGCAACACATATGCATATTATGGTAAATTGTGTTAAAACCCTATAGTAACCAGGTATTATAAAAACTATAGCAGAAGGTATGACCCAATACAAAGTGAGGCTACGAAAATTGGAAACTCATAACCTGAGATGAAAATCCACGTGCCTGAAAAAAAAAGGTGTAATTATTTTAAAGAGAAAAAAAGTGATATGAATTTTTGTTAGTTTTTGGTTAAATGTTTTATTTAATCAATTTGTCTTCACATTTTCCTCAAGAGTACAAAAACAAGGATTGATATAAGCAGATAACTGGGAAAATTAAATGATCAAGGAGCATTGAGACAGCAGGGGGGAGAGAGGTCAATGAGCGTAGTACTAATTAATAAATTTTAATTAAAAAGAAAAAAATGCATGTTGTTAAATATAATTAGAAATAGAGTTGAAAAATTAATTATTAAAAATTGATTAAAAAAAATGAAGCAATAGTAAATATGATTAAAAATAAAACATATTATTGCCAGCTAGTGAGAGTAAAGAAAATAAAAGAAATATAGAATATATATGAAATTACAAAGTAGCAAAATAATTTAGGACAGTGTATCAAAGATTAGAATATATATGAAATTATAAAGTAGCAAAATAATTTAGGACAGTATGTCAGAGATTAGCAAAATGGAAACAAAAGAGGATATTGCTCCACTATATGTGGGAATGATTGAAGAAATTAGGAGAGAATTCAAGACTGAAATGTTAGGCAAATGGAAAGAGATAGTCCATGAAAGTAGGGAAACACCTAGAGAAATAAAGAAAAGTCAACAGCACTTTGAAGATAGAATGAAAAAAATTGTCAAAGAAATAACCCAAAGGGTAGATGAGAGGATAAGTAATCTTGATGAAAAAAATGAAACAGATGAAGTTGAAGATTAATAAAAACAAGCAAGAAAATAAGAAAACAATACAAAGTATGGAGAAGGAGAATAAAAGTATAAAAATAGATACTGAAAAATAAAAGTGCACACCTAATTTGGTGAATCAGTTTTTAAAACTCTCTTCTATGGACATACAGAAGGAATACCTTTAGAATACCTGAACAGTTTGGATAGATATTTTGAGATTAACTCTATGACCCAGGGGGTTAAGTTGGCAGTGGCTATTAGCCACCTGTCAGGAGCATTGCAAGCCTGGTGGAAATCTTTGTTCAAAAAACTGATAGCTTTATACAATATAAGCAGGCCTTGATGAGGTGTTATTGAAATAAAAAGCCATCAGGATGGCATAAAGCATTAAGTGTTCAGGAAAAATGCTGGCCAGAAGAAACTTATGTGCCATTCTTTAGAAGGCAGACAGCCAAACTGTGGACACTAATAGCATTTCCACTGTTGGAAAACCAGATTATTAAAATAGCTAAGACAGAACTTTCCAAATCCTGTGCAACATTTATTGATAGGTACTGGATGTAAACCCATTGAGAAAATGGCCGATTTGCCTTCAGCAATAATAAAACCGGCAATTAACAGGTCTGATTTAAATCTTCAATAAATTCCCATCCAAAAGGAATGATCATCAAGTAAATGATTTAAGATTGGATCAATGAAAAAAACTGTATATCCCATGGTACAAGAAAAAGCTGAGAAAATTTACAGGCAGCGTGGAAAGAACATGAACAATCCACCTAATGAGCAGTAATTCAAATATAACAGGACAAAAACCAGCAGTAGTCTCCATTACCAAGTAAGAAATTTTGAGACTGAGGCAGATCACCAAGAAAAAATGGAGGGCTTGGTGTGATCCTTAACAAAAGTGATCAGTCTACATTTTCGCAAACCTCAACTAGCTACAAATAAAAATAGCAGTAATAGTTACATTCAAATGACCTGTTCCATGAAGACTCTGGATCGGTCCAATGAGAAAAGAAAAAAAATAACGATAAGTTTTTATGATAAAAGGAGAATAAATCTACACACACAAAAAAAAGGTTGAACCAAATTTGGACGAATTCATTAATTATATATATGTAATTGCTGATATATGTTGCTGTGCTTACGTGATAATGATGGATGATTAGTGATATCATTAGTGTCATGGTGCAGCATGTTTATGATATTTTTGGGAGTTAAATATCTCTGCATTCTACATACCCAATGTTGTAGATTTGATTTTTTTTTAGCCTCTAAGTCTCAAAGGAGCAGGACTTATATAAAATATTTCTGATTACCATGCTGTGCCAGGAATCATGAGCTTTTAAAACTCATAAAATCAAATGAGCAAGACTGCAGGATGATGAAACAAACCTGGTTT
Organism: Epiperipatus broadwayi; assembly: GCA_028023455.1. Lineage (NCBI taxonomy): Eukaryota > Metazoa > Onychophora > Udeonychophora > Euonychophora > Peripatidae > Epiperipatus > Epiperipatus broadwayi. The sequence continues at coordinate 137,290 of JAQFVV010000004.1, read as the reverse complement.
TATTAATTCCTTCTGTGTCAAAAGGTGCATTATAGTGCTTAAAATGAGATCACTATCCCAGTATTCATGATGCATAGTATGCTTATGACCTATGACTGACTGTTATCCATCATGATTGGAACTAGCAGTCATATTTTTCAGTAAACTATGACAAAATAAACATATAAATACAAAATAATGATGAAAGATTTAATTTGAATAGAGGCTCAAAAGTTAAATGAAATAGTGGAGAACCAGCCTAAAATTATCCCAGCTTGTAGGTACATAAAACAAGGCGAGCATGACCCCACAATTATATATAAAAGAATTTATTCTAGAAAGTTTTATGTATATTAATTAAGAATAAAATAGGATTAAATTATTCCAAATTTTGATTCTTCACCTGATCAAGGAGATATTGTATCATTTACTTGGTTCAATGTATATTTAGCATTCTGTAAAGAGGATGGAGGTTACTGAAAGAAAATATATATCTTTAGAAAAATAAGAAAATAAATCGTTTCATTAATAAGCAGGAAAATTTATTTGTTTGACCACCCAGATAAAAAAAAAAATATACATGAAAATTTAAAAGTGATAAAAAAAATGTAATCAATATAATTACCTATAGTTGGTGAAGGAGGGAATGTGTTATAAGAAGAGAAGGCTTTGTATCTCTTCTCTTGCAAATTAAAGATGGGCGAATGGAATGTCAACCAGCAACAAATGCAATTAGAAGTTTAATCGGTAAAAATGTAAAAATATAGTATAAATAAATTTTATGTATTAAGCATAGTTTTTTTTTTTTGTATTCATTTCATTTGATTGAAAAGAGTATATTATTTTTGTAGCCAAAAATAAATATTAGGTATTTCACTGATAATTAATTTTGAAATAAATTATGAAAAACTTGGTGGGGAATTAAATTCCTGAAGATAAAAAAGGTGTGACTAGGTAGATGTATGGAAGATAGGCTCTGGGTATAAAAGGCGACCCTGCAAACTTTTAAAAAAAATTTTTTAGAGTAGTTTTTCTTGTGGTTAATGCTTGCACTTTTCATCAAACAGCAAATTGCATAGAAAAGACCCAGAGAGTGGTACAGAATGATTTACTGCATGGTTACCTTTATCACTGAAGAAGCCACCAACTAAATGCATTGCTAAGCCTCCGGATACAGTTGTTGATGTCTTTTTTTCTATCCTGCTGTCGGGATGATGCCTTGATTCATTCACCTTATGTCACACTAGGAACCCCAACAAGCCAAGTAGGAAATGTGTCACTCTGAAATCATGGATCCAAAATATTGCATAAGAACTTGAAATTCATGGCCATGGTCTATTAATGTCCAAGATTAATTTTGTATTAAACCATCAAACATCACATGATCACCATCTCTATACTAGCACATAATTTGTTGTAAACAAAGGCAAAACTCCCCATACAGGGTAGCACTATTGTATGGGGAGTTTTGCCTTTGTTTACAATTAATTTTGTAGTTTGTAAGTTTTTATTCATATTTATTCTTCATAATGTATATGTTAGCAATATTTAGTAAGGATGTGTATGAATGAACAATTTATATTTTGAATTCCTAATATACTCAACATAGCAATTAATCAAAATAGATTAGGATTTACATTTGAAAAACAAAATTCAAGATAAATACTTTTAAAATCACAGATGATTATTTAGTGTACCTCAAAGAAAAGTTTATAGAGGAGATATTTTTGAAGACTTTATAAATGGTAATAAAATAATGGAAATAATTCAAAATATCACTACCAATTCTTGGAAAATATTCAATTATCATTTAGTACATTTTCTACAAAATAGTGAGCTTTTTTGACATCATTTATTTTTTCCCAGTGAGCTATGAGTATGTATTTCACCATATTTCCAATGGAAACATGCTTTAAAGCAAGTGAAATTTCAACATGCAAATCACTAAACATTGATAGATATTTAGAAGGGATGTGTATCAGGAAAATTATAGCAAAAAGTCATTCATAAATTGCTTAAAAACTCCTAATTGAATTAAAAAAATAGCAATATATTTAGTTCATATAAAACAATATGTATGGGATACAGTGCTTCATAAGTAGTTCTGCTAGGATTTTCTCTATAACTTTAATCAGCATGAAGTGCTGATAAACACTGCCATTATTAGTGCTTCGTGGATATCAGCATACTCCATCCTATTCAGCAATGTATTTAAGATGTTTATCAGCCTTCTCTGCTATTCCATTTGATTTGGTGTATTGCAAATGCACTGAACTGAATCCTGCACCATTGTCAGTTACTACACTTTCAGTATACCCATGTGTAGCAAAAAGCTTATTTAAAACTTTATCACATTTTCTGTATTAGTGCTCTTTTGCCATTTAGTATTCTATCCATTTACAAAATGAATCAATAACTACTAGAAATATGTGTCAAGCATGGTTTAGGTAACCTTTTCCCATGTTTTTGTAGCTTCTAGTCAAGGCTGGAACTGTTTAGTTTGTAGCCTGTTTCTTGACAAATATAGCATTTCTTTGGTCTATGTCCTGATTCATATCTGGCCACCAAATTTACAAATGAGCTAATTCATTCAAATATATAATCCCAGCTGTCTGTGATGTAACAGCTGTAGTACACAAATGTACAATCCCAAGGTATCCTTGATGTAACAGCCATTTCCTCCTCTCAGTTGGAACCAATACTTTGTCCTTCATCAAAATACACTCTTAACATATGGACAAATTTTTCTGTGTTTCAAATTTGTGGCACTACATAGCTTGGTTGTTTTTTTTTGGGGGGGCTATCTATGTTTAATTCAATATTTTACTAATTGGTAGCCTTCATCATTTCTTGTCCATTCAGTTACAATCTTACTGTTCACTACTCTTGGCTTCATTATATCTATGTAATTTATTTCACTAATGTGACTTGTATATTTTTATTAAGAGTTGTCAAAAATGCATCTGAATGTTTTATCTAGTTTCCCAGCTTGTATATTTCAAAACCATACAAAGCCAGAATATTTATACATCTCAGCATACATTGGGGAATCTGGAGTCTTTCTATTTTTCCAAATATTCCCAATAGAGGCCTAGGTCTGTGTAAATTTTGAAAGACCACACAGAAACTTATCAGTGGAAATTCTTTTCTGTGAATACTATTACCAGAGTCTCCTTGTCCAATTGGTTATAATTTTTCTAAGCCATGGAAAATGTTCCGGAAGAGTATGCAATGTCATGTTTACTTCCATATACATTATGTAAAATCATAGCACCAATACCAAAGTCTGAAGTATCTGTTGTAATTACCACCCCTTGCTGTTTGCAACAACAATTTGAAAGACCACACAAAAACTTATCAGTGGAAATTCTTTACTATGAATACTATTACCAGAGTCTCCTTGTCCAATTGGTTATAATTTTTCTAAGTCATGGAAAATGTTCTGGAAGAGCATGCAATGTCATGTTTGCTTTCATATACATTATGTAAAATCATGGCACCAATACCAAAGTCTGAAGTATCTGTTGTAATTACTACTCCTTGCTGTTTGTAACAACAGACTAATATTTTATCTGATGCTAAAAATTCCATCACTTTTCCAAAAGCTTCATCCTGTTGAACTCTCCATAGTTCAAAAGGGGGTTGATTAGATGAGATTTTTCTTTTAGGAAATTTTCACAGAAGTTCAATAATCCTAAAAAAGCTTGCAACTGTTTAATATTTGTTGGCTTTAGGGTATTTTAAATGGCAATAACTTTCTCTGGTTTAGGATAATTAATATTATCAATTATGTGTCAGAAGAATTTTATTTTTTTTTTGCCGACCAAATATACTACAAGGCATTTAGTCTAGCATCAAACTTATTTAGCTTATCACAGAGAGCCTATACTCATTTACTCAACCAAGATTGACTTTCAGCAACTATTAGGATATCATCAACATATGGTATAGCTCATTCTACTCCTCCATTTTGGGTTGGAAAATGTTAGATTCTATAATAATTCCATATCACAATTTATTAAATTTAAATAATCTATTATACATATTTATTGTAAGCTACTCAGCTATCCTGGCTGTAACAGAGATTTGGTAAGATGATGATGGCAGATCTAATTTAGTAAAACATCATGCTTTTTGCAGGGAAGCTAATACTTTTCTTATGCTTTGTATGGGATAAGCTCTTTTATTGACATTTTTGTTTATAATTACATGATAATTATCACATATTCTTACATTCTATCTGCTTTTAAGGCAGTGACTATAGATATTGCCAAATGAATTCTTCCATTAGTGTAATGAGATGTCTCTGTTTAATAAATTCTTTAGTACTTTCCCCTCTTTAGGTTTAAAAGCAAACGGTTTACAAATGACTTGTTGTGCATTTTCCACTAGGTCTATTTACTGGTATCTTCTTTAATTCTGCTGGGCAGGACTTAAAGAACTAAGGAAATTTATTTTTTATTTCTACTTCTAATTTCACTTTTTTTATTATAATTACCGTAACTGCCAAAGACTTAAACCAGTTATGTCATAGTATACGACTAATGTTTGTTACCATGTACAGAAATAATTTTTTTTACCATGGCTATTTACCTTTACAGGTACTAGAACTATGCTTTTGATATTAATTGGATTTGCATTGACATCTGTTACCATTAAATCAGTTTTATTGATTTGAATCTTATTTTATTCCTATTTTACTAATGGCTGTTCAATCTTTAAACAACATGAGTGAAATATCTGCCCTGCTATCTATTTCCATTTTTATTATTTGATTACAAATTCTAATATCTAATAAGGATTTCGTTTTCACATTCATGGCTTTCTTTTCTACTCCTTCCTTCAATTTACTATTCACCAGCAAACCATTTTAGACAAGGGTCATTTATTAATACAAATCTTTGACAAATGACCTGTTAAACCACAGTTAAGGCACTTACATACCTTAAATTTGAACATTTTTTGCGACTCTTCTTTTCACAGCAATAACAGATTTTGACTTACCTGTGTAAAATTCTTCTATGTGGTCTGTGCTCTCACTCCATTTACCCAGGTACTTGTCTTTGCTTCATCAACTGCATTTTTTTAAATTCCTGCTTATGATCTAGAATAGCTTCATATGCTATATCTCACTCAATGGCAGCATTATAACTTAGTATAGACTCACTTGGTAGTATGTGTTTAAGATTCGTGTCACTTGTGATCCATAACAACTGGTCCAATAGCATCTCTTCTAAATAACTCTAAATTCACATTCCTTCACTAAACCTCACAGTGCTAAATCATACTACCCTATATTTTCATTTAGTGACTGCATTTTGTTACAAAAACAAAGATGTTCTATGTATTTGACATGGTAGGTTTGAAATACACATTTAATTTTTGCAGCAACTTCTCATATGAGATTCTTCAAGTAGTTTTGGGTCACACAAACAATTTGTTAATTGCAGAACATCCTTTCTTGACATCCATAGTAGGGTGGAAACTTTCAACTTGTCATCACTAATTACTATTGATTATCATGTATTTTTCAACATGATTGCTTACATTGAAAAGCATTATTGCACTGTTCTGCATTTGTACGTATTGTGACCAAGTATTTTTACACTTGCTCCAATTCCTAATCTTAGCTTAACCAATTGCATGTTTATCTGATTTCTTTAAAAAAAAATAGTTAACTCATAAGTAAAATGTGTAACAAACAATAGTCTAGTAAAATATTTTAATACAGCTTGTATGTAAAGTAGATGTATTATTTTTATATTTATTTTAAGTATAACAGTTAAATTTCTTTCAGTAATAGCCATCTTATATTGTTGTATGTGCCAGAAAATAATATTTAGTGATAGTTTAATAGTTAGGAGAGAAGAGAATATCAAATTAATTTAAAGTTAGCTTTCATTAATTTTTAGGATAATAGCATAAAAGTTAAAAATATTAGTTTGTTAGAAGTCAGTGTTAAATTTATTAAAGTTGGTTTAGCATTAAATATCTTTAAATGTTTTATTAGGTCATTGTTATAAATTACAATTAGTTATTTAAAAGCAATTATTAATAAGTTAAGTTAAAGTTTGGAACATTATTTCCTTGGGTCAAATGTGTGTGAGCGTGTGAATGCTGGGAAATTATGTTTTATAATTGCTAAAGTAATTTATTTTGAGTTATTTAAACTCATGTTTAAAATTATAAATAATAAATTCAATAGATAAATAGTTATTAATTTGGGTTTTAGTTAAGAAATATATTAAGGTAATTCAATCTGTAGAAAAAAATAAATGTGATTTTTTTTTATAAGAAAACTTTATTCCAAATTAGTTTGTCAGATCGCTTCATTTTTTTTTTAAGAATATAGATCAAAATGATGTCATTAATAGATTGAATTGTCTTGTGATTGAATTTAAAAATACATATATATAAATTTTGTTGATTGGGTATTTTAAGAAATTGACAGCTTTAAAAAAAAAGGGGTAATTTAAAAATACTATAAATAAAGGTTTTTCAAGGTGGGAAGTTTACTTCTTCTGGTACTTCTTCATGGATCATCTTGATTTCGTGTCTGATAGTTCTCTCTCTGACATCCACTGGCACAACAAGTTAATTTGTTAAATATTATTTTTGTTAACATTTTCATTATTTGCTTTTATAAAAGTAGTTAACTTAAATTTGGTTATTCTACAATCAGCAATGTGCTCTGAGTAATTTCAGGTATTCCCATTTCTTGATACCAAATTGCAATTAAACTTTCTCAATCAAAAATGCTCTGGAAAAATTTAATTTTTCTTAGCAGTCAATTAAATAAATTTTGCTTTAGAATAAATTGTAATAACTTGCAATTGTTATACTCATTGACAAACAATTTAAAAATTAAGCACAACAATTTCCCAGTTTTATTTGTGCTTGGTTTATTGCTAAATAGAAGTTTTAAAAAAAGATTAAAATGCATAGACTAAAGAGCTGTATATTTCAAGTTTTTTTTTTTTTAAAGCACTGTATTAATTCACCTGTTTTATTATTAACATTTGAATTACCACTAGAATTGTTTCAAATAATAATTTTAGAAATGCTTAAATAATTATCTGCTTTAGAATAAAATTCTTCATATGATAATGATGTTCAAAAAAAAAAGTATTACTATGCTAGAACTCTTCAATTAATATTTTGGAGAAATATAATTTGCCATTTATGAGAAATATAGGATATTCATTTGTTAATTTATGCCATGTCTTTAGCAGAAATATTTTATAGACAGTTGATACTCTGAAATATTCCTTGCTAAAAGAAACAAAAGTGCTCACAGAATTGTTTAAAACAGAATAGCTGAAAAATATAAGCTGGGAATGTCTTATTTCACATAAACCATTTAAAAAAAAATGTATCTAAATAATTTCAATGCTTCAAATACGTGTCCTTAAGAAAAATTAAAATGAAGCTATGTTTTAGCTAAATTAACCTATGGAATTCCAAAAAAAAAAATTTCTGTCAGCTGAAAAGTTATATTATCATTTACAACATTGTCATTTTCATTGTTGTGATAAATTATTGTTCAAATATGTGTATTTGTTGTCTGTCTTATATTTTAGAATTGTTTAAATTCAGAACTATTTAGATATAAGAACTGTTTTATGTTTCGTTTCATAAATTCTTTTGCCATGCTTGAAATATTTCATTGGACCTGAAACTTCGCAAAATATTTTCCTGTCAAATTAATATTAAGTGTTCTCAACAGATGGCAAAAGTAAAGTTATTATCTTGTTTTAATAAAATGGCACAGAATAGAGTTTTCCCAAGTAGTTGGAGTAATACAAGAGTAACATTATTATTTAAAGGAAAGGGTAAGAATCATAGAAAGTTGAATAATTATCTTTAGCTACAAGAGAATATACATGTAAATGGAAAAAAAAGGTTGATTTATTTTGTAAATTATGTAAGAAAGGAATAGAAAATATTAGGCATTTGTTAATTGAATGTAAATGCTTGAAAACAGAAAGGGTACATATAATGAAGTTATGGAAGAATAAATATGAAAAAAATGATTATGCAGAAAGTGAATTATTGGTTTTTATGCTGGGTTTGGGAAAATATAAAGGGGATTTAGATATAAAGGTTATAGAGTTGACAAAGATTATGTTGTGGAAATGGGATGGAGCAGAATATGGGAAAATTTAGAGTGGGGAATGGAAAATAAAGTGGCTAACAGGTTTATCTGGGCATAATTGCTGAGATATTCTTGACTTTGTTTAAGGAGAAGCCATAATACATCACATCACATCATGAACTTTTCTTTATTGGTATAAAAAAAAAGTGAGAAAGAAAAATTTTGTGCAATATTTTTCTTTTGAAATTTTGATATATTTTATGTAATATTATGTTATATTACAAGTGCCAGGTATTTAATTTGTGTAAATTTAATTTTTATAGATTTATAAATGTGTAATTAGTCTACACATTAATAAGTAATATTTATTTATAGTTAATCTGTGCTTTTACAAGCTAGAGTATTACTTTGCTTATTCTAGGTCAGTGGAGATTTTATCTCTCGCAATAGCTATTTCAAATATACAGTATTTTTACTTCGTTATCTGCCAAACAGCCAAAAAAAAATTGTTATCAGAAGTTATTTTATATTTTGCATAAGTGCAACAGTAAATTTATTCATAAATATTTTATGCTTTAAGAATTATTATTCTCATATTTTATTTCCATTTCCATTCATGTCCACTAGTCATTATAGTTTAAAATTTTAATATTTCATACTCGTGTGTATTGACACTTGATACTAAAATTTTATATGCTGTTAATTATCTTTATTAATGTTCACAGTCATTTGACTTCCAAGTGCATTTGTTGATTCAGACATTGTTTATTGTATTTAAAATTTTGAATATGGCTTTAGTTAGTTAGTCATTGTGATGTTTTTATCTTGGTATTGTTAGCTTTAATATTGATGGCCTTATAATGTCAGGCCTTATTTATTATAATGATTATTGTGCTGGATGGAGTGGATAAATTCCCTATCGTTAGCTATAATATTGATGGCCTTATAATGTCAGGCCTTACTTATTATATTGATTATTGTGCTGGATGGAGCGGATAAATTCCCTATCTGTATTTCACTCTGTTCCATGAGTTGGTAGTGCCTATTTTCAGTGATGGTTATCACATATTTTGAAAGTAAAGTTTAAATCCCTGGAGAGGATCATATATTTCTTGGTGTGTCTGTCCATATTTTCTTGATGTGCTGTGACAAAGTCCAGGCATCCTCTTTTGCCTCAGATGTAGATGTTTTTGAAGCCACCATACTTAGAATGTATTCATTTATTCATGATAGTTACTCTGCAGAATCTTTGTTGGCCTATCACTCATGATGATGTGTTTAAAGCTAATTTTTCACCATAGTAGGTGAGATTGCTTGTGTTTAATATATAATGCCAAGATAATTTAGTTTGGAAGATTTAATTTCTTCAGGAGGCACTTGGTTATTTTAGTGCTTAAAAGTGTTTGTTTTAATTCTGATTCTTTTTCTGTATAGTAATTTCGATGCTTAATTTATAAGCATATGGCCAACACGTGCAATCCACACATGCTATGTAGTTACTGTAATCATCCAGGTCTCCAAAGAATGTGTAAGTCACTTATTTTCAACATTTGATGTAGTTTATATTATGTGGACAATAATTTTATAATTTATGCATGCAAATGACTTCTGATAAGTGGCTCATACATTTACTAATTTATTTAGTTCTTTATTTAATTCATTCACTCAGTTATTTTACTAGTTTGAACAATAAAAAGTAGTTATTTGTAATATGAAATGTATTTTATTTAAAAAAAAATACATCAGCTTTTGCTTAGATGTAGTGAACTGATAATGTCAAATATTAGTAGATCAGTTTATTAATCCTGGTTACTTATTGTTGTAATATGTTGATTTAGAATGAATAAATCTAGAGCAATTATATGCTATTAATTTAATAAGTAACTCTACTTAAAGCATATAAATTTTATGATACTTATTATTCTATGAGGGATGACTTATTTTAATGAAAGTATGTAAGAATTGACTAGTGCTAATTCTCTATTCTCATTATTTAGTAAATAAGGTGATCATGTAACTATTATTTTAATAGAAGCCTTAGGGGGTCATTTGTTAAACAACAAAAAAAAAGAGTTGTAGATATTGTCAGTCCAATGACTATTATGTTTGTAACAGCGCTATCTTTGCAATTGTTTTTAAAGTTATGTAAATCTGTGTTATATTAATAGAATTGTAAATAAACCTATTGATTCTTTATTTAAATTATATTCAGTTTCTGTTTTTTTTTATATGCTATTGTCTTGGATTCTCAATATTGTTTATTAATCACATCAATTATTTTTATTTAATTAAAGTAACACAGTATATTTTATTTCATAGAAATAAAAAATCAAAAAAAATCATGCATTTAATTCTGATTTCTAGGTGAAATCATTGTGACAGGTAATATCATATTTGCAGATACCCAAAATAATATTTAGTCTAAGAAGTATTTAAACTATGTTATCTTCTAAGATAGAAGATTGCGTTCTTTGAAATGAAGATTATCCATGCTATTTTAGACTGCACACTATTATATTATATAAATGTCAAGGTCCAGCTTACACTTAATTATTTATGGAGGTTGTTTGTGAGAAGATGGAAGGTCATAAAAAGCACTCTTGTCTTTCTCCTATCCCGGGTGATGTCCTGGGTAAAAGATTATAATTAATCCAAATTGTGAATATTTTAATTTTTACAATTAAAAATTTAAATAAAGATTTTTTTTTTAATTGTGACAAATATTGTTATCTTGTAATAGGATGTGGTCACTTCAAGTTAAGTCATTATCTCCTATAGTCGGCCCAGGATATCATTCACTTATCTATTCTGTTGCTTAGCAAACAACGTCATATATTAGTACGTCACAAGAGTTGCAATAGGAACCCTGAGAACATGTATTCTTGTTGATCTTCCAGTGACTTAAACAATTTTTATGTATTGTGATATTAATTAGAACTAGTATAAGAAGTAGCTCTTATTGATTCCCTGTGTTAGAAGAGAAGCACATCTGATGGAATCTAGTTTTATTGAATTTCTTATAAATCATGTTGTTAGAAGTGATGATTGAATTAGCATTTAATTCTGAAACATCAGATAAGAAATTTCATTCATAAAGGTTTTTTTAAAATTTTGATTAGAACTTGTTGTACTCAGGGGTTCGATGGAGGGTTAAGACTTATAAATAATTGAAAAGTGGAAATTTTCCTCAATAATTTATTCAAAATTATTGTTGTGCTCTGACTATTTGCTAGCACTGTGATTTTTCCTCCATTTTGTTGCAAATCTCTGTGTATTAGCATTTTATAAATTTTATTGTAACCCTGCTGTGTCTAGCTGAAGAGTCTCTCATTTTATTCTTTTATTCTCCACTCTCTCTTTTCTTTTTCTCTACTCTACTCTCTCTTTCCCCACTCTTTTCCATTATCTCTCCTATTCTCTTTCTTTCTCTCTTCTCTCTCTCCCCATCTTCTCTACCCCCACCCCCATTTTATTACGTTACAGTATATAGGTCCATGTTAATAGCTAATATGTACAACTTCTGATGACTATGTCAACTGATATTTACAAGTTTAGAACTGTTGGCTGTGGCAATTGATATATATGGGGCCAGACTTTAATCTAAGCAGCTGTACACTCATTAATTATACTTTGAAAATAAACACAAAAAAGGTTTTGATAACAACAAATTTATTAGAATATATATATATGAGTTAGTCAATAGATTAGGATATTCAACTAGTGACTTCCTGCTTAAACTCCATGAATAATCAGTTTAATTATATAGATGTTTTTTTTATGAGTTTGGCTCTATTACTATACTTTATTAAAAGTTCTTCATTTAAGTCTAATAACTTTCTCTATTAGTTTTCCACTAGCATTTTCATCAGCATTACACTACTCATAGACATTGAGTTTAGCAAGTATCTTACTGGTTACTCAACTATTTCTGACTCAGTCTAATTGGCTTTGAATGCATCTCTCTTTTCCATTAAAGTTCTGCAGATATTTTTAATAACTCTTCTAATTTTCATAAATATTTTATTATTGTCCTTATGTAAATTAGAATATTCAGATTAACTTGCATTTTGCATAATTTTACTTATTCTGCATTTCATTATTTATAGAGTGATTAAAATAACCTTTATATTGACTAGCTACAAACACACATGCATACATTAATGTAACTTTATTTATTTCACAAATCAGTCAATAAGTGGCAGGTTTATCTGTATTAGTTTACTTGATATAAATAAAAATTATTTCATTTATGAGTATAATTTTCAAATATCCTATAGTAATTTAAAATATGAAAAATATTTAATATGAGAGAGAAAATTGAACTGAAAATTATACTCTATATTTAAGTTTGATAATTGTGGAAGTTTTTCTGAAATATATTTTTAATTCTAACAAGTTTCCATATTATTATATTTTTATTATTATTATCAACATAAAGTTATTTAAAATTCACATTCATAACTCATATCCTTTATTAAATTAGTTTTCCAGAAAGATGCCACTTTCAAGTTATGATAGTCTTTCATTTTTATTTTCTTTCTTTTTTTTTATTATTGTAAATAAATTAATTTTTTTTAAAATAACAGTGTTTAGAATTGTTGTATTTGACTTTTGAGTTATGGAATCATTGCATAAATAAAATAAAGCATACCCTTTATGTTTTGTGGTAGGGTCTGGTTCCAAATTATCTACTTTTTTTGCTGTAGTAAATGATCTGGAAAAAAAAATGAAAATTTGTATAAATTTTTTTATTATTATTGTCAACTTTATAATTGAATGTTATTAAAAATGAAATTATATTTAATTTCACTAATATTTTAAATATCTTATTTTAAGGTTATTAAGTTTTTTCAATAACTTATCAAAATTTCTATAGCAATTGCATGTGCATAAAAATCTTTAAATATTTTATATTTAAAAATCTTTTATATTACAAAAAAAAATGAAAAAATGGACATATTTTTGATAAAAATTTATTAATTCACATAAAAAACTATAAAAAAATTTATAAGATTTAATAGTTACTAAATATAAAACTATATTAACCAATACTAAATAAAATTACATAATTGTCTTTTTTTTAAAAAAATTAAAATATGTAATATTGCACCTTAAAAAGATTCTGCATTAAATTCTAACAAAAAATAACAATTTAATGAAATAATAGTAAATATATCATCATTTTTAATCATTACTGATCCACTGCAGAATGAAAGTCTCTCCCAAGTTTAATCTGGTTTCTCCACTCTATAACCTCTCTTCTCCATGTTACACCAATAAACTTTCTTGTTTTTGCTAGGTTGTCAGAGTGGATAAGAAAGTTTATATATGGTTTCTAAATATATATACCCATATCCAGTCCAATCTCATTCTTGGGAGATGATGTATTAATATACAAACATGTGTCAAAATATACCTGTATATTCATCTCTTTCTTTCTATCTTTAGCTCCCATTATTCCCAGAATTCGAACTCAGGAAGAATATGCATGATATTCTACTTCAGAGTATATCAACATCACTAGTTATAATGTGCAAATATGTGTGTGTGAATATTTGACAAAACAAAATATAGAAAAATACAAATGATAGTCTTTAATTTAAAATGAGATATTTAACAAATTTATTAACAGTTAATATAAATTTGATAACGAAGTTATAACAAAAATAATAATTTATTTAGACAATTCTTTGATTATTACTATTTCTATTTATTAATCCAACCCCTTTTCCCTTCAAAGAATAATTATTTAATGTCAATACTAACAAAGACAATTAAATTTTAACTTATGGTTATTTAGATTTACACTTGCTTGCTAATTTACTTTATCAGAATCATAATTTTTTTATCTCCAATAATTTGATTATTTCATACCAATTGTGTGAAGGTGATATGGGATCCCCCCCTTCCATTGTGCTTGGTTACTACAAATACAGGAAAGACCATTTACACTAGAGATAAGTAATCATATATACTGAAAATAAATAAATAAATAATTAGTAATAACAAATAAATGTCACTGTACAAGTGTTGGTATTTAATGTATAATAGAGTAAAATCTTACCTCTTCCCTGGTGATGATTAGATTTATTCGCAATCAAGTTCATATCTGGACTTATATTTTATTTTAATTTAACAATAAAGCTAATAATGCTTATCCCTTCTCTAACATATTAATAATTTACTTCCCCTCTTCAATCTGTAATAAAGAAGAGATAATGGAGCATTTACAGAAAATAAAAAAATTATGATGTCAACCTAAAGATAAACTGAGAGTCCATAAGGAAAATGTCTTAAAAAATTATAACTGTCTTCCTTAATCCATTTCATGTTTTTTTAGATGGTGGGTTTCGAGTGTCATCCATTATGTTGATAATAATGTCTCTTTTAATCTGGCCTGCTTTGAGATGTTGAGTTTGTCGCTTCATTTCTCAATAGTAGAGTATTTCGCAGCATAGATAAATAAATGCTAGGTCAAATTAACTTTGGTTTTGGCAATTACAGCTCCATGCATGATGACTTTCTTCCCCTGATGTCACTTTATATTTAGCAATACTATGGTTGTATGTGTTGCTATATAAGAATTTAATAAAAGTTCTTGAGTGAATTAAAAAGCAAGATATTTACTATTGGGTATCTCAAGTTAGAGTTAATTTAATCTTTGTCTTAAAGTTGAAAACACTCTGGAGATGTTGAATAAGTTGAAGCTAATTTTGGAAATTTGGCTAGGATTGAATTTGTATGCCTTTATTTTTAACTCCAATCAGTGTCCTAAGAGCTATTTTCTTTTAATGTTTCACTTTAATGGTGGCAGACTTCTCTGTTCGAACTGCAAGTTAGATTTTTCCACTCAAACTTTGTGTATGTTGTTCAGCTGATGAGAGTATTTTGTCTGATTTTTGAGAAGGTCATTTATTTTTATCTTTTTCTAATCACCAAAATAAGGATGTTCGATTTAATGATTTCAAACAGCAAGTTCATGAACATGACTTGGATTAATTATTTACATCATTTGTTATAATTATTATATATACACCTGGGTCTCTTTTTGTGGGAATTTTTTTAAATTATTTACATCATTTGTTATAATTATTATATATACACCTGGGTCTCTTTTTGTGCGAATTTTTTTAATGTGATTTTGAAGTTATGCAATTCTAAATAGTTGTATGACAGTGTTATATATGTGTATGTTTATATTTTCTTTTATACACATATATACATGGAGAAACTTTTAGAGAGAAAAAAGTTACAAGTAAAAAGATTTAAGAACTTTTAATTTCTACTTAAAAAGAATATATCTTTAAAAGTTTTTAAATATTTTTACTTGTAACTTTTTTCTGTCTAAAAGTTTCTCCATGTATATATGTCTATAAAAAAAATTTAACCGATAATCATTAACACATTCGTGGAAGCGTGTTATATATATATGGTTGCACTAATGGAAGTGCATTCTCTAACAGCTAGACATAGCAGTCTGGATATCATGAGCTTCATAAACAATTAGTAAAATCATCGTCTCAAAGTTTAATTATCGATTACATTATCAACAGAAATCCATTAACACAGCATGAAACTGAAATTGGCTCTAATTGTATTTCCTCTCATGACGAATCTGATTTCTTACCAGTTCATAAACGAACTGCATATTGTCAAATAGTGATAATGATTAAAATATGTATGAAAAAATATAAAATAAATTATACATAAAAACATATTGTTTTGAATAAAATTAAATAGTTAATAAAAAAAAAGTTAAAAAAGCTTGTCTTGTATCAATTTTTTTCAAATATTTGAAATTTTTTATTAGTCATACTTTATTTCCTTAATTTTTTTTATGCGAATTTTAAAGTAATTTTACCTTGTTGCTTTGGATTTATGCGATTTTTGAAAATTATTGAATGTATATTAATTTTTCAAGGTAAGTCTATTTTTGTGTAATTTTTTTAATGTGGGTTTTCTGTGGAACCTATCTACCACATAAAGAGACCCAGGTGTATATATAATATATATTAATAACAATTAAAAAAATTTGTTTGTTATTTCTTTCCTTTAAGTTTTTTTTTTATTTCCTTGCTTGCATCTAAATCTAATCATATTTCCCTTGTAATATTATAATGTATGCAAATTATATAACAATTGACAAGTGGTTTTTCACACAGGTAAGCATTAGTGTTTAAGTTTAATAGTTTATTTTAGACAAAGTATTTATCATAAAAATAAATTAAATGTTTAATTGTGGAAATGATTATTTCTTGAGTACTGTGTTTAAGACTATTTTCATTTTTTTGTAGTAAATTTCAAGTGATTTGCATTCCCAAAGGTAGAGAATGTTGATATAGTGGGATTTGGGTTTGAATTTTTTAATAGTTTTGGAGGGGTGTAAGACCACAGCTTACAATATTTAATATATATATATTGTAATGTATAGGAACTGATCAAAGCTTAGTAGTAAATATAATTTACAATTTTTTATTACTTTATTTCAAGTATAATATTAATAAAATTGAATACATTATGAATTGTTTATTGAAATTTATAATACAAGTAAGTTGTTATGCATGATAATTTTTTTTTACATTTTTGAAGTTACTGGTAACAAATTGTTAGATTTGCAGTAAAAATATTGAGTTAATATTTTATTTAAGCATGTGCATTAAATTGCAATTTAATAAAGTTTATTACATTATCAAATATAATATTTATGTGTGTGTAAGAATGTTTTTTTTGTAATAGAAATAATAGATTTGTATTAAATCATATATATTTTTAAATGATTTTAAAATAAATAATATAACTTATAGTTTATTATTTAGAATGTATGTGTATGCATGCATGGTTTTTTTTAAATTTTAGTATGTAAAATTTTACTTTTATTTATACTAATATATTTGTTATTATATAGTTAATTGTATTGGATGATATTAACATAAATTTGTTGAGAGGGTCTAGAAATGAATACTTTAAATTTAATGAAATACATGAAGAAGATGTTTGATAAAATGAAAGTTGATTCAGATGCTAAGTTTAAGACGTATATTAAATTAGATGAATGAAAAGATGAATCTAAAACTCACTCTAAAAAGTTTTCTTGACAAATATCAAATTAGATTTGATGTTAGATTCGATGAATCTCAAGCTAATTTTATTGCCTGGTTTAAATTAAGCTCAAAAAATCACAAAATGAATTTAAGAACATTAACAAAAAGATTGATAGATTAGAGAAAACAAATAATTTCAGATTAAATCTAAAGATAAATCAGAAGATTTTAGGCATAAGTTTAAGGAATTTAGAGGAGAATATAAAGATGAATTTAAAGAACTTTGTAAGGCATAAACTAAATCTGAAACTGAGATTAAAAATTACAAAATGAATATAAAGAAGTTTGGATAAAATGCCAGTTTCCAATGAAAGTGAAAACCAATGAGCAAATCATATATGATGATATTTGAGATTTTTAAAAAGGAGATAGAAGATAAGCATCAGATTTCTTTTATAAAATTTAAAAAAGAGATGAAGTTAATTCATAATGAACAAAAAGAATATTTTGCTGAAATTATAAAAAAAAGCTAAGATTGACAGTAATAATAGTATATCATTGGAAGAATTTCAAAATTATCTTAAGGTACATGATAATGTTACAACTAACCAACTAGCAGAACTGAAGATGGAAATGATAAAGACTTAGATAACAAAATTCTAAATATTTGTAATAATGAAAAATTTATGCAACTTATGAGACTAGACTATAGTGAACAAAAATTATTCGAAATAAATATCAATATTAATCAAGACAATATTGATACAAATAGTCAACTTCGAAAATTAAAATAGATGTTAAATAATAATGAATTGATGATAATGAGGAAAAATAAACAAATTTTCAGAGATACAAGAAAGTGATACTAAGACTAAGAATAGTCTGAATACTAGTGTAATACATAATTTTCAAAATGTGGGATGTAAACCTATACATAAGAGCAAAGATTTTAGAGAAAATTATATTGATCATGATGTGGATAAAATTTCACCATTATCTGTTGAAAATAGTGCAGGATAGTTAAATAAAATAGAAGATCATAATTATATAAATTCAAATGCTTCTTGGTTTATAAAAATCAAAATATTTAAGGATGATTACAATGAAAATCCTTCCAAGTATCGGAATGGGTTAGAAAAGTTTTCACCTTAAGTAACTAAAGAAAAAAAACTAGCAATTGTAAGCAATCATTTACATGCATCTGCTAAAGATTGATGGCCATCATTATTTGACAGACCCAAAACTTATGATGACTTTTGACAAATTTTTGGAATAAAAATAAACAAGATAGTGTGCAATATCAGATTATACAGGAGATGTGACAGTAGCAAAAGTAGCTATACACAATTTTTCAGAGTTCAGACAGCAAAATTAAAAATGCTCACTGCTTTCCCACTATCTGAAAATCAGACTGTTCCTATAATTGGGAGTAATCTGACTAGAAATATATAACAAACTTTGATAGCTGCTGATAGACATTCTGTAGAAGTATCATAAATTCTAGGGGTGTTGGAAGCCAGCGATAGGTCACTAAAAATATTTATAAGCCCAAAAAGGGAAATCTAATTATTCCTTATACAATATTAATTTTTCTAGAGTAATAAGACCTAAAAATGTTATTTATTGCTGAAATATGGATTGTCAAGACCTCCATATATAAATAATTCTAATATCAGTAAAAAATATTATTAAACTAATTAGAAATACTGTGCTGTCAGGAAATTAATGATTCACAAACTATTTCTGTGAAAGTTTAGGGGTTAAGACCAAATCTCATGCATTAAATTAATGAGGACTCCCTAGGTTAGTTATCCACAAAAGCATAAATTTAAGAACTTTATTCATATGAGAGACCATTCCCAATAAAGAAAAAAAACTATAGAAAATGTATTTTTATTAGAAACCCCAGTTGGAGTAAAAGGTACTTATAATGCACAAAGTCTGAAGCCTATTTCACATTTTGAATATAAGATATTTATCATGATTTATTATATATATAATTTTGTTGTAATAATAATAAATTCACTATGCTGGTTGTTGTATATTGAAAGCAACCTATATAGAAATTTTGACTTGCTCAGTCCTTTTAAGGCCTCAAAGAGAAATCAAAAGTTCTCCTTACAGTTAACAGCAAACTTCTATCTGAAGCTACAAATTGTAATGGTCAGATTCATATGCCCTGCTAACATGCTGCAGAATCCAAGAACAATATATGAAACTTAGCATCTCTGGGTAGGACTGGCGCCCAAGAACCTACTGGCCTGTGCTCCACAACATAAGCTACATGAACAACACTTCTGATGCTACTAATAGTTAATCTTCCTTCTAGTCCTGGGGATCAGGGAGAAACACTTAAAATGAAATATGCCCTAGGTTTGCTAATAGATTTTCTATATGTGGTACAAAGAAAAGAACACTAAGGTTAATATATTATAAAGTGTTCATATGAGACAAGTAACATAGTGTGAATAGTGTGGACAAACAATACCAATGATAGATACAATTTAATATAAGATTTAATAAAGATATATGAAAGATACAAAATATGATGCATTGTCTGCTTTAATTAAACAGTGGCATCAATAAGGTAATGGTTAATATTTGTGCATTTACATATGTTAAACAATATCTATACAATTTATTACAATTTATTATAATAAAATATTTAACTAATGTAATCTCTATACTTTTGAGAGTAAGGGTATGAAATATAATGTCATGACAATATGCTTTAAGGAAACTGGTAGCTGTGAAGTTGTACAAGAATTATATGATCATTTTATAACCATGAATGTAATTATTTATTCCATTAAATAGGATGCATGTACTTAAAATATCAGATGATCATAGACTATTGTTCGTTGGCATATGTGATGGTAGGAAAAGATTAAGTCATACAATGGCTAAAGGCCATGTAGCAGTAGTACAAGATTAATAGGATATCAGTGGTGTTGGTGGAGATTTTATACATATGAATGGAAAAATGGTACATTAATACTGCAATGCTTTGTATAAAGATATTGAGACTGCCAGATCGCCATATATCCGAAGTTTCGCCACATTAACAACATCAAGAGACTAGCCTTGGCTAGATAAACTTTGTGACTAAGGTCTGTATTCCCAGGTGAGACTTCCATGAGGGATGGTCTTGGCCGTATATATCCTGACGAAAATCAAAAAACCTTTGACTCAACAATCTATGCACCTGCACCGGCAACACACGTATACAGATATTAAATTATAAAGTTAAATGGGCTTACTATGATATAATGAAGCTTAATAAATTTTGCATAAATTACTGCAAAGCTTCGTTTAAAATCTCAATGTAAGATGACACTCCCAAGATAGGCTATGAATATGGAGATCTAAGTTCTCCAAAAGTGCTTAGCTGTATAATTCTTTTTCTAATAATACTAAGCTTCACTTTTTTGCATAAAGTGCAATTTAAAATTTAAAAAAATATATATATTCCTTACATCAAATTAAAAAAATTATATAAATACAAGCAAAACCATATATAATATTATCATAGCAAAATAACTATGAGGGTGGGAGTGCATGATGAAAGGATTCTAGAACTTTAATATGCAATCATTCATGTATAGAGCATATTCATAATTATAATTTTGCACACATCATCGCATGTTATCTTTAAATCAAATGGGCACATGTTGGTATAAACTAGCATAAATAAATTATTATGAATGGTGTAAAGATTATATGTCTACAAGATAATAATATATTCAAGAAAATAACATTCGAGCTAGCGAGTTGGAAATAGATTTGGTGCAAATAGCGGCCACTTACGTAATTAATCCGCATAAATATGAAGTGGTCTGATAATTAAAGGGAAGGAAAGTTACTTGCTCGGTCAAAGATTAGCATATCATCATAATGGAAGAAATACAAAGTAAATAATCTAATAAAAAGTTTAAAATTGTTTACCCAAGTGTGAAAGTATAGCTGAGCAAAAAGTAGGTTAATTACATTACATATCTAGAGATTAGGTACATTACGGAGATGCAATTATAAATTTATAGTATGATTTAAATTATATATACATTAATTACAAAATGGCTATAGCTTAAGCGAAAGTGTAAAGAATACTCAAGAGCTCTTGGGATAAATGATTATCTTGTGTAATCAGATGGAAAGTTCTGGTGCACTTTATAGTTTATTGATAATCATGAGCTGTTTACAAGAATCCGTTCCACTGGTTATTTGGCTTTCATTCATTATGATATCATAAGTTGAGATTAACAGCAGCAGCATTTTGCTTGGTTTTGACAGCAACATTTTATTCACTAAAAGCAGCAACTGTAGTTCAAAGGCATATTCTTCTTATATTGGAGGGCATGAAGGTGGTATAGGACTGCAGGATAACCATTCTGTGAATAGGAGAATATAGCCCTGCCTGCTTCTACTCCAACTTTTTATTTTCGCCTTCGTAGCATCTAGCTTGCAAGTTCTCAAAATAATTAAAGTTTTTTTTGTTTACTTTTCAAATTCTTGCTCTATATATACCAGTTAAATGTGTAATTGATTTCTTATCTGATTTGCCCTGCAGTGTAATAATCCATTACCAAATATTATAACCCTGCCTAATGCATTTATTACCTCTCTGAGTATCTAAAGGCTGTAATAGGATCTTGTAAGCATATTTGCCTTATATATTCAGATCTTTGGACTGCCATTTTACTTTTGTTACAAATTTTACTATTTTAAGATTAAAATATTTAAAGTGAATATCTGTTGTTTTCATCTTTGCTGGTTAAGTACTTAAGCCATTACTGCATTCCTGTCAAGTTTAATTAGTGAAACCTATTTGTTCACCTTCCAGCCCTCATTTACTTTCTAATAAAATTGTGTATAATATTTTATTGATTTTAGATTAAGAACAAAATAAAATTATTTTTGGTTGGTTTCTATTCTACCATATCAGCCACATGATGGTGCTATTTCTAGGTTAATTCCTAGAAATATACCATTTCAGAAGCCTCATCCAACATAAGAGACTTCTTTCTATGATAAAACACAGAAAGAATCCTTGTGTCAGGTTGGGCAGTGGCATTAGCCAACACAATAGGCTTCTTTCTATGATAAAACACAGAAAGAGTCCCTGACAGATGCTGCCTTTTTTCTATGCTAAAAGCAAAGACAAATGCCTTCATTGGTTGCCATAGTTGGTTGTGTTATTTACTTTATCGTAATAATAGAATGTCTATTTTCTCTAGTGTTTCGTGTGAGAGTGTGTGTATTTCAGCCAGTCATAATTTTTTAAAATTTCATTAGATAGGTATTTTTTTCAAGTGCTCTAACCTACTGTTATGTTGTAACTTTATTAACAATGTTGTGAAAATTCCATTAACAGTGTGTACCCCCAAAAATTATTTTTAAGGGTGCGGCACAGTAGAATTTCCATGAACATGCGAAAAGTAATGTTCCATCGGTGCAAATTAAGATGGTTGTCTTGAATTCAGAGTATTTAAAGCTGTGGCAATTGCCATCAACTGAAGCCAGTGCTGTGGCATTTTTACAAGATAACAATATCCTGCTAAAACAGAAGATATGTTTGTGCAGTGAGACAATGTGAATGGAGGTTCATAAAGATCTGTGGACTTTTATATGTAAGTCACATTGTTGTCAACAAAAGTGTTCTATTCGTAAAAGCAGCTGGTTTGAAGGATTCCAAATGCCCTTCATAAAATCTTTACGGTTGCTTCATTATTGGAGCTGCAAAGAGCTGACTGTAGAGCAAGTTCTGAAAGATCTGGAAAGGTGTTGAGGTGCTTTTGTCAGGTGGAAGGATGCTCTTCGCGAGCTGAGTAATGAAAGCCTTTTGTCGGGAGCATGTAGTCAAATTGGAGGTGCAGGAATGATGGTTGAGGTTGATGAGACCCTTTTCAGTCATCAGAAAAACCACCAGGGCAGAATGCTTCCTCAGCAGTGGATTTTAGGAGGGTTGTGCTGAGAGACTAATGAATGCTTTGCCATGGCTGTTCCATCATGATCTGCTGCCACCCTGCTGCAGGCCATATAGGAAAATGTCAAGCCTGGATCCACCATGTACTCCGACTGCTGGAAGGGTTACAAAACATCTGATCTGGAGACCACAAGATTTAAACATTTGCGTGTGAACCACCACTACAAGAGTGTCTTTGAGGCTGCCTGAAGTCCCAGAACCAAAAGCAGCATGAACACACAGACGATGCATGGACGATTAGTTGTGCGAGTTCCTGTGGTGATGTCTTCACAGGGGTAAAGATGTTTTCCATGCGATCCTGTGTGAGATGCAACTAATTATAGAGTAGTTTACAGCTGTTATGTTTTTGTTGGTTGTTTATTTTCTCAGAGTTCAATAACCAGTTTACTTTTTTTTTTGTTATTGATGTTTTTTCATTGACACATGTTTTTTTAAAAGTTTATCACCACGGAAAATGTTGTTGGGGGTGTTTGTCGAATTTGACCAAGAAAGAAGAATATCTAGGTGAGTTTTGTTATTTGTATATTAACTATTAATTTCTTTATTGATTTAGGAATATATTTTATCCAAATGTTTTACTATTTAATATAAACAGTAAGTTTTTCCCTGCATTAGTTGTCTTCAATGGAAACTACAAAAAATGTATAATAACCTATTAGTTTCTATTTTAAAAATGACATTACTTTTTAGATATACACACAAACAAAAACAACCCAGTTTCTGAATATTAATTACTGTCAAAAAAAAAAAGCAAATTAGTTGGGTAATATATTTAAATTTAGTATTTAAATTTAATGTTACTTTTAATAGATTCACACAAACAAAAACAACCAGTTTCCGATTAATTACTATAAAAAAAAAAGCCAATTAGCCAGGTATCATTTTAAAATTTAGTATTTAAATAAAGTTACTTTTCAACACACTAACAAAAATAACCCAGTTTCTGACTAATTAATGTCAAAAAAAAGGAAATTCATCGTATATCATTTTGAAATTTAGTGTGAATTTATACATTTTGTGTACATTGAAAAATATATAATTGTGTATTATTGTCTATTAAAAAAATACAGTAACTTTGGAGACATACACACAAACAAAAACAACCCATTTTATGATTAATTACTGTCAAAAAAATGTAAATTATTATTATTTAGTGTGACTTTTTAAATTTTATTTAAATACTAATATTATTTACTATTAGTTACTATAATTTTCTATTACAAAACTAAAGCCAATATTTATATAGAATCACAGGCCCGGAATCATAATATATGTGTTTTTGGTTAGCATCAACACCATCAAATGGCTGACACAATAGAATAGAAAACTACCTTATTTTTAACTATAAATTCTAAATTTAATATTAAAGATTTAAATAAGGACAAATTAATAGTACTTTAAATTGCCAGATTTAAATATAACTGTAAATTTAAATAAGAAAAAAATACCATTATCTTCAATTGTAAGTTTTAAATGTGATATTGGAGATTGAAAATAAGAATAAATATTATTTTTAATAGAACGTTTTCTATGTAATATTGGAATATGTGTGCAACCTTGGCATACCTGACTCAAACTTTTATATACACACACACGTGAACATACTTTATATTATAAGACCAATTAATCTGTTATTATTTCTGCTGGATTATTAATTTACATATTAATAACAACCATACATCTATGACAAGTACCTCACATATACATATATCTTGGCCAGTTAGTGCAGTACATACACATTACAATAGACTAGGTTCAATCTGGGATATGACGGTAGGTGAGAAATGAGGAAAGATGAAACTAAGATTTGCAGAATGAATCTTACTGTTTCATATTCCCTCAGTTGTTACATTATAAATGAGTCAGCAACAGGTATCCATTAACATTGATCAAAAATTTTGCAACAATTTTTTTATATACCCAGATCATACTTGACAGGGTGATTTATACTTCTAGTGAATGTATTTACCTATATACATTTTATGTATAAGCATGATCGATCGTTTTTTTGTGACTAGCTAACGTATATCTAAATACTCAATTTACTTATATATCAGACTCCCTTATTTAACCATTATGTTTCAGGTGAGGTTGCTATAGATTAAGTATTACATAGTAATACCTTCATTACTATTGGATTTTCTGAGTTCAAATCCCTTTTTTTCTCTATTCTGGCCATCTGTATACCTCGACCGGTTATATTCCTGGGTGCCCATGGCCCATCAGGAACTCTGTCATCTCCTCTACATCTTTCAACCGTTCAATCTACACCTGTCCAATAGTTGTTGGATTGGTCGCGACATATTTCTCTGTGTGGTACTGATGATATGGGCATCTGAAAAAAGAGAACATTATAAGAGACCTGAATCAGGTTACCCGGCATATGAAAAATTGTGTTTCTTTAATGGCTGATCTGTATCTCTCCTGACAGATAGTATTAAATATACTGCTTTGGTGCTCATCACTCCAACAATACTTTTGTAGTGTTTTTCTCTCAGCATTCCCCACCAATCTCTTGCGTATTCCTGCAGATAGTGGCTGGCAATTGCATATTGGTCATGTGATCCTGTCTTATAAAAGTAGAAAAATTCTTCAAGGCTTTCCAAACGAGGTTGAGGGTTTTCTCTTACTTCTGGTCCTATTTTCCCTTTGGCTATGATATTTCCCAGTGTCTCTCTTAAACTATCTGTGACACCTCTATACTCCATGTTAATTTTTGTCTGGAGCTCTGGCAAGCCATGGTAGTGCTACTTGGGTTTATGTCACTATCTTCCATTGCATTGGTTGTGTAATCAGAACAAATTCTCCTAATCAGGAATTCCTTTTTGGGTTCTATCTTGTCCTCAAATTCTACCTTCTTCATTCTGCTTTTTTCTTTCCTCAATACTGTTTTTGGGCCTGTTCCCCTTTTGTCTGTTCTGCTTCAGCTCTGGCATTAGTAATTTCCTTCTCATGCATTATTGTTAGGATATCAATACTCTAACTTGCTCTACCTCTCTGCCTGCCCTTTTCATCTGCTCATTCACCTTCCTTATTTCCTTCCCTCCTTAGTTTCGAGTTGGTTGGTTCTATACTCCTCTCTTACCCTTTCTAACTCTCACATCACTAATTTCCTAAATTCCTGATATTGTTCATCCCTTCTTAGTTTCCTTCTCCCTTCTTACTTCTTTCTCATCTCTTCTCCCAGTCTCTTCCCTATTCTGTGTGAACAGTTCTTCAATATATTTTTAAGTTGAAATCTCCCAACCCTAACATTTGATGGGAGGTTTTCATCATTTTAAGTGTGGATTCAGGGAATTAAATCAAGTTTCTCTTGTTCTTAGCTGATATCACCAGTGTCCCCTCTTCCTTCATGTCTACTTCCTTTGTATCATCCATGCTTTGTATTATTATGATGACCACTGGCCTATTTCCATCTTGACTAATATATCCCTTCTTATTTCAATTACAGTCTATTTGCTCTTGATACTCCTTATTTACTCTTTTATAATATTTGATTGGCTATTTCCTTTCTGATTTTTTCACTACTGGCCTTGTTCTTTTGGATAATTATTTACTCTTTGATAATGGTTTATTGGCTATTCCACTCTTGGTATCTATTGCACACCCCTTCTAATACTATTGCCCTACTGCCTTTTTTGCTACTAATAACATTAAAGTTTGTGGCTTACTTAATCCATTATAACATAAGATAAAACATAACATACAATGATAAATGTTTACAAATACTGTCCACTTGCTTTTTGTCTCCCAGTTGGCTCTTTTATCTGAACAATCACTACATCTGGGAATATTTGTTTCATCCCTTCTTCCTAGAAGTACACATTTTCAACTTGTTACTATCTCTGTCATATCAGCCCCTCCAATCCACAGCATCTCACACAGTCCTCAAATCAATACCTATACAAAAATATTTCTAATCTGATAGCAACATTTGTTTAGGAATAGTCATCCCTGTGCACCATGCCATCATTTATAAACACCTAGTCATAATCAATTTTATTACTATTATTTTTTACAACTATTTTCTTTAGCTTCGGACAACTATTTATGTTAATTAATTACATTTATTGGTTTGCAGTTAAATGCACATATGATAACCTCATGTACATAGGTTATGACCATACAAAATTATATCTGTACCACCTTGACTTCCGAGCCAATACAAAATTTGATATACATATAGTCCATGTTACAACATTGCACTTGGGACACAATCACCTTGTCCATGGTTAAAATGATTTATGCCACACACATCGCATGCCATAAGTAAAAGAAAAGAAAATTTCACATATACATAGCTCGTACCGCAACTACAGCAAGTTTAGGGTTATAGACTAATTAATCGAATGCCCTAATGATTTGGTGCCCATGAGCCAAAACATTTTTTACATATATAGAAAACTTTTGCACATTCATGTGTAGTCAGTTCTAGGTCATAGAAAACAATTCATGTCCCATGTTGGGTGCCATGAACTAAAACAAATTTACTATGTAATGGCCAGATTCATATGACTAACATAATGCAAAATCCAAGAATATATGAAACTCAGCACTTCAGGCAGGAATGTCTCCCAAGAATGGTCTGTGCTGCACAACATAAGCAATGTGAACAATGCATCTGATGCTACTAATAGTTAATCTTCCTTCTAGTCCTGGGAGTTAGGGAGAAACAAAAGACTCTAACTTAAATAAAACATGCCCTAGGTTCACTAACACATTTCCTATAGGTGGTACAAAGAAAAGAACACTAAGGTTAATATACTATAAAGTATTGATATGAGATTGAGTTAACGTAGTGTGAATCGCATTAATAAACAATACTAACATCAGATACAACTTAATATAAGTTTTAATAAAGATATATGAAAGATAAAATATAATGCATAGACTGCATTAAGCAGTGGCATTGATAAGGTGGTGGTTAATATTTGCACACCTACATATGTTAAGTAATATCTATACAAATTACAATAATAAAATATTTAACTAATGTAATCTCTATACTTTCAAGAGTAAGGGTATGAAATATAACATTATGACAATGTGCCTTAAGGAAGTGTTTCATGGCATAATGGGTAGCTGTGGTCTTTGAGAATTATACCATTTTATAATCATGAATATAATTATTTATTCCATTAGCAAATTTGTTATCATGAAGATTTATTACATTAATCAAATAAGGTGCATATACTTAGAATATCATAGACTATTGTTCATTGGCATATGTGAGGGTAGAAAAATCAAGTCATAAGATGACTAAAGACCATGTAGCAGAAGTACAAGATTAATAGGATATCAATGGTGCTGGTGGAGATTTTATACATATGAATGAAAAAATGGTACATTAAAACCGCAAGGCCTTGTATGAAGATATTGTGGACTGGAAGATTGCCATATATCCAAAGGTTTGCCACATTAGTATCATCATAAGAGTAGCCTTGTCCAGATAAACTTTGTGATTGCATGACCAAGGTAGGTATTCTCAGGTGAGACTTAATGTCCACTCTGCTCTGGAAATCAAAGAAATAGGGGACAGTCTTGTATGTATATACTCTAACAAGGATCGACAAAGCATATGACTCACCACTCTATGCATCTATACTGGCAACACATATATACAGATATTAAATTATAAAGTTAAATGGGCTTATTATTAAAATTGAAAATTTTGATATAATAAAGCTTAATCTCTTCCTAAGTATTTACTTTAAAGAAATATATATATTCCTTACTTCAAATTAAATAAGTTATGTAAGTACAATAAAAACTATATATAATATTATCATAGCAAAATAACTATGAGGGTGGGAGTGCATGATGAAAGGATTCTAGAAATTTAATAGGCACACACACCATCATATGTTATCTTTAAATCAAATGGGCACATGTTGGTATAAACTAGTATAAATAAATTATTAAGAATGGCATAAAGGTTATGTATACAAGATAATAATATATTAGAGAAAATAACATTTGAGCTAGTGAGTCGGCTATAGATTTGGCACAACTAGTGGCCATTTACATAATTAATCCGAATATGAAGTGGCCTGGTTATTAAAGGGAAGGAAAGTTACTTACTTGGTCGAAGGTTATATAGGCATACCATCATAATGGAAAAAAATACAAAGCAAATAATCTAATAAAACATTTAAAATTGTTTACCCAAGTATCAAAGTATAGCTGAGAAAAAAATAGGTTAATTAGGTTACATATCTAGAGATTAGGTATATCATGGAGATGCAATTATAAATTTATAGTATGATTTAAATTATGTATACATTACTTACAGAATGGCTATAGCTTAAGAGAAAATGTAAAGAGTACTCAAGAGCTCTTGGGATAAACGATTATGATCAGCTGGAGAGTCCTAGTGCACTTTATAGTCTATTGATGAGTCCATTCCACTGGATATCTGGCTTCCATTCATTATGATATCATGAAGTTGAGATTAATGGTAACAGCATTTTACCTGGTTTTGGCAGCAACATTTTATTCATTAGCAGCATGTATTCTTCTTATATTGGAGAGTATGAAGGTGGTATAGGGTCACAGGATAACCATTCTCTGAGTAGGAAAATAGCACCCATAGCACCCTGCCTGCTTCTATTCTGACATTTTATTTTCACCTTCGTAGTATCTGGCTTGCAAGTTCTCAAAATAATTAAGTTTTTTTTTTTACTTTTCAAATTCTTGCTCTATATTATAATGGTTTGGGAAGATACTCTTACTCTATCTGCTCTACAGGATGCCACCAGGCCATTTGAACCTGGAAAATTTATATAGTATGCAATCCTTCTTTGTAAGATTCCATTTTTATTTGATCGTCACTAAGCTCAAGGAGTAGCTGAGATTTAATGATATAAATTCTTAAACGTATTTTTAATAAGCAAAAAAAGATAATAAAATAAGCCACTGCCAGTTATAATCACACAAACATTTATTTATGCACATATATAAATTTGAGGAATAAATTTCTTTAATTTGTTATTATTATTATTTTAAACTTTAGTAAGTCCACACAGATAGATTGTTTATACAATTTAATAGATTAAAATGTTAGGCATAGATAGGCTACACAGACTATGCACTTGACTAATTCTACTCTTAACTTCAGGCTATAAAGCCAGCTTAATGATATATCGATGTGGTCAATGCAACATGAAAACGTTAGCATAAAACCATACTGACAGGAATGAGCATCTACAGCATGATATTATTTAAGGAAGAATGATCCTCATCCAGGACAGGAATGTGCATCTGACTGGCAAGTTAAGTAATCATTTAATATGAAGTGCTCAGTATGGAGGGAGAACAGTCCTTGCCATCTTATAGTCCCAATCCATAAAGCAAGAAGATTCCAAAGTGCAGGGACATCTGTGTCCATTGGCAACACAATGGACACACTTTTTGCCATGCATTCAGTTAGGATACTAAGCCCTGTATGCTAGTGCATTTCATATTGCCTTAACATGAAACACCCAATATCCCTCCACCAACCTCGATTCAACTACGACACAGATAGTCTGAAATTAACCCCCTTAAACTAACATAAACATAACAAATCTATGCAGCTATCTATACCCAACTTAAATTTAACACAAATTAATAATTTAGCTAACACATAACAAAAATAATTAGAAATGAAAATTTAAAAAAATGGAAATGATTGATCTAGCAAACATATTGGGAGAATATGACTAATTTAAATCTATGCTCAGTCAGACAATAGATTTTTTTTAGAAGTTTACATAGTTGCTATTTCAATTTAGATAAACAAAAGTTCATACTTTCCATGGTAGCTTTGAAATCCATCTTGTCCATGATGCATCACATTCATCCAATCGAAGTTCATTTAATATTTATATCATTTCTAGGAAGACCAGTCCATTGTTTGTTGCCTTCAGTAATCAATTTGGAGGCCACCTCAACTGGTGCATAACAGGAAATTAATTCATTGTGAGACCCTTATATTTCGGGGTCCACAATGCAGTTCATGAATCAACAGTTACTTCAGTAAATAAAAAGGCTCTAATAATTTGATATTTCCATTTTTTATAAATTTTAGGCTGTCTTATCACAAACTCTCCAGATCGATTGCACATGACCATTTGTTCTTACAGGTCCGGATGTTTTCCTTTCTGGCCTGTGTGTGGTTTGGTGCTTGCATTGGTCGATCTGCTTCAGAGCAGGAAACACAATCTTTAATTTTTATCTCTTATCTGACCTTTACATTACAAAGTGCCCAAGGGCCACTTGCTTTAGATTCAATTAATAGAACAATCATTTCCATTCACTAAGATTTAAACATGATTCTTTTAAACAGAAACTAATTAACATTTGTTTCTATTTTCTTTTATATTACTTTTCAACAAAAATATCAATCTTTAGATTTTTACTTTTTTTTTAAACTTTCTTTTAAATAATTTTTTTAATAGTTTACCATCTGTGCGATTATATATATGTTAAAATAACTACTTTAATTTTCTTTTACATTTTTAACGAATCAATTTTATTTACTATTATTTACCCTTTTATTTTAATTTTAAAATAATGTAATGGCATATGTATACTGTTATAATATATACCAGTTAAGCATGTAATTGATTTCTTATCCGATTTTCCCTGCAGTGTAATAATCCATTACCAAATATTATCACCCCGCCTAATGAATTTATTATCTCTCTGAGTATCTAAAGACTGTAACAGGATATTGTAAGCATATTTGCTTTTGTTATTTTATATTCCGATCTTCTGATTACTGTTTTACTTTTGTTACAAATTTTACTATTTAAAGATTAAAATATTTAAAGTGAATACCTGTTGTTTTCATCTTTGCTGGCTAAGTACTTAAGCTATTAGCGCATTCCTGTGAAGTTTAATTAATGAAACCTATTGTTCACCTCCAACCCTCATTTACTTTCTAATAAAATTGTGGTATGATATTTTATTGATTTTAAATAAGAACAAAATAATATTATTTTTAACTACAAGTTTTAAATTTAATGTTAAAGATTTAAATAAGGACAATTAATATTACTTTAACTGCAAATTTAAATAAGAACGAAATACCATTATCTTCGATTGTAAGTTTTAAATGTGATATTGAAGGTTGAAAATAAGAATAAATAATATTATTTTTAATTGTACATTTTCTATGTAATATTGGAATGTGTATAACCTTGGCATACCTGACTTAAACTTTTATATATATATACACATGTAAACATAATTTATATTATAACACCAATTAATCTGTTATTATTTTTGCTAGATTATTAGCACAGTACACACACATTACAATGAATGGGGTTCAAACTAGGTATGAGGGTAGGTGAGGAATGAGGAAAGATGAAACAAAAATTTGCAGAGCGAATCTTACTGTTTCAATATATATAAACTTTTACTAGCAGTTAATATTATAATAATTACATAAATGAATATAGGTAAAAATGATAAGAACATCCATTCTTATCTTTTCAAAAGACTTTATCTTGTATTTTGAATTGAAAGTATTTCATGTGCTCAATAAATCAGTGTTAAGTTGTTGATTCAATTATTATATATATATGCATGTCTGTTAATAAATTATGGATAATTTAATCAAAATGATATATTAACTATGTTGTGTGAATAGTGATATTGATTCATTAAAATGATGAATAAATAATTATTACACATATGTATATGAATTTATTACCTTTTAAATAAATTTCCAAGCATAATTAAATTCTAAAGAATAATAAAAATATTTAGCTTTATTATAATTTCCAATTTAAAATTTTGACTACCAATTATTTGTAATTCAAATCATGCATTTTAAATCACTCACAACAGTTTATTAATCAATATAATTTTCTATCCTATTTGTAAAGATAAGACAAAGAAAGCTAATTATGAATAGTTATTGTCACTTCCTTTAATAAATAATGGTGGATGCATCATGTTACAATCTTATTTTTCATTTTTACAGATAATGAATTAACATGCATTTGATCAATTCAGATTAGCCTGGAATCTTTTTATTTTCTATTAGAAAATAGATAATTATCCATTCAACAATCCCTACTAAATGATTAGTTCACTTGTGCATGGGTTTTCTATCTAAAAGAAAAATCCTAAGCCTGTTTGTAATCTAAAAAAATTTTCAAGGTTCGAGTTCATCTGGTCTTTCTGAACTTCAGATAATGGAGTGGTTGCCAGATGAATTCAACGTAATCTATCAAAAACAATTTTCATCATTTGTCAATGCTAGAATATATACTTCTACATTTACAAATGCTTTTCTTTATAACTATACCAGTTCCAGTTAATGTGTTATATGCATTACTATGTGCTGAAAAAACTTTCTTGTCTTGAGATGCTGATCTTGTTGATTGAATAAATATTATTTCACTATCAAGTGTCCCTTATAATAGTAAAAAGTCAACAACTTTCAATGTAATCTTTAGATATTACTTCATGCTATGTCTGGAAGTGAAATTCTTGCATACCAGACAGCATGAAGTTTGAATTTCTCCCTGATAAAAACTACAAACTATTACGTTTAAATTTTAGTATTTAATATCACTCTATAACAATTGATTACATTATTAATAGCATATATACAAATTATCCAAATATATAAATGAACCCAAAAGCATACAGAAATGATAATAAAGATCTATATAACCTGTTCAATCTCTAGACTTGTTTTTTACACATTTGGAGGCAAGTTAATAGAAGCTTAAAGTACATATAGTGACATCCAGCACTGAGAGTAAAAGTCCATCCACACACACTGAAGGGTGGATAACAAAGCATTGTAAAAGTAATAAAGTGTTTTGTCAATTGATTATTATATGGTATACATTTGATAATGCAATAGGAAATAGCAGTTATTATACCTTGTGAAAATAAAGGAATACTGGAAATAAAGTAATTTTTTAAAAGTTGATTGTAACAGTGAGATTAGGAGATGTAAGGTTCTGAAGAAGATGGTCGGGGCAATCGAAACTGTTAACTGAAGGAAAGGGTGGATAATAAAGCATTGTAAAAGCAATAAAGTGTTTTGTCAATTGTTATCTTCTGATTGGCTCCTATTTCTGATCCCACCGATAATTTATTCATTTGTTGATGACACATCCTTGACCAGAGAATTTTATTTCTAATCAGTTCTATTGAATTTATTTTTAAATTCTTGAGTGGTTATTTATGATAAAATCTGGAATTCACAATCATTTAATTATTATCAATATCTATATATAGTATGAAGGAATTTCATAACTTATCTCTAGAGATTTAACTAATTACTATTTCGCTCTATTTAGAAAATAATATTTTCTGATCTCATTTTACTTTTTTATTTATTATTTAAGTTTACTAATATTTAAAAAACTAGATTTTAATTTAATGAGTATGTCTTTATACATGTATATACATCATCATTTCAATTAACCATTTTATTAGTAATGACTGGAAAGTTGCTATTCTTCCACATGCACCTTACTATTACTTTCAGACAGCCAATAGCTGTTAAAACAGTGGTCTGAGGAGTGATCAGGCCTAGACACATGACAGAGATTTTTTGACAAGAAAAGAATGATACCACTCTTCTCTTTTACTTAACTTTTATATATATAAGCCAGTCTTAAGCATCTTGGCTTGAAAGCATGAATATATAAACATATACATTTATTACTCACTGAGTTATTAATTTATGATATTACATGTGTCTAGGCTGATCACTCCTCAGACCGCTGTTTTAACAGCTATTGGCTGTCTGAAAGTAATAGTGAGGCACATGTGGAAGAATAGGAACCTTCCAGTCATTACTAATTTAATAACAACATGCGATTTAAACAAAAATATTATTAACCATTTTATGTGTTTGTATTTGAACATATAGCCATATACATAACAGTTCATTATTGCTTAAACTTTATCCAAATTGAAAAATCTTTATATATCACAATTCTCACTAAAATTTTTATTCAATATTCTCCAAATTACTACTCCTATTAAAAAATAATTTATACCTGATATAACATAGGCATTCATTTTTTCATAAGCAGACAACCAATCTCAAAATGCTGCTATTCAATTATATTACAAATTTTAAACTATAAAGTCTTCACACTTTTAAAACAATATGGAAAGCACTTTGATTTTTTTATTTGTCAATAAAAAACATGTTTAAAAAAAATAAAGATTGGTTTAATATATTCATACTTTTAAACTCCCACCTAAAAAAAATCATAATTAAAATATGGCACACGTGTACTTTTATTAATTGTGCAATTTTTAAGTTTCATATATTACAATTTTCTTTATACTTTTCATAGTTGTATTTTATATAATGTTTTTTATTTTCCTATTATTATATATTATGACTGTATTATACTTTCGCTATAATGAAACTAGCCATTTCAAGGATTTATAAGGTTATAAACAGTGATGATATCCAACTGGTTCACACCGGTTCGCGCGAACCGGTTCTTAAAATAAAAAAAAATTAGCGAACCGGTAGTTAAATTATCCGAAAATAAATTTTATTATTATCCTAAAAAAGAGTTGAATTAACAAATTACTTAATTATTTCCAACAATAATCTAGAACATTATTTATATTTTTTTGTTATATCTAATGTAACAATGATTCTTTTTGAATAGATTGGGTTCAAAATGCTTTCCCCAGAATAATTCGACTATACGATATTGCACTTGGAACGTGTGATATGCACGATGAAATTTGAGTGATTAAGAATAATTCTGCAAGAAATAATTCACAACAATTTTGTTTAAAGTAATTAAATCCATTATTTATCGCATTTCAAATTAGTTTCTTTAAAAGTATTCAAATAAAAAGTGTTATTTTATTAGTGATAAAGGAACCCATATTTAATTTTTACACAAAGTAAGTAAGAAATTAATTAACTATTAGTTTACTTACATTTAACAAAGGCGTTATTAAAATTAAAAATTAGAAATAAATTTGGCACAAATGTAATTATGTATTATCATAATTTTTTTAATGAAATTTACTCTTGCTGAAATTATTTTACTTTAAAGATAAAATAACTTCATTCAAAAGGACCTATCATTGCGAAAACAAACAATAACATAAAGCCATTGTTCAAATGATTCTGTTATGCCGACGTTGTTTTAAATATTTATTTAACTTTTATTTTTTATTTAAATACTTTATTTCTTCACTTACATATTTATCATGCAAGATTTATTTTTATTTGATTAGTAAATCAGCTGTAGTAAGTTTATAGTACATTATTTTCATTTAGTTTGCTATATCTGATGTAACAGTGTGACTTTTTTTAATAATAAATTCAACATATTTTTTCTAGAATAACTTGGAAAGATGATAAATATAACAATAACTTTGGCTCATCAAGTAGCATGATTAGTTTTCAAATCTTTTTTTTTTTTCTTTTTTTAATTTTAATATTTTATTTAAGTTTTATGATTTGTTACAACTCATTTGTATTAAAAATCAATTAATTAGATTTTTTTTTCTAAGGTGAATGTAATACAAGAATATAATAAAAATAAACCCTTCACAAAAATGAAACAAAAATGCCAAACAATATCAAATTCCTTCATAAAAGATCCAAAAACTGATACAGAATCAAAAACGATAGTAAAGGATGATATTTTGAATCAAGTTTTGTTTTCTGTTTCTTCTGATGCAATAGAAAATAACGTTGACAACACAAATAAGCTGTCCAGTTTCAAAAGTACAAAAAATGCATATAAAATAAATGTAGATAGTGACCTTCCTGGCTGCTGGAATATGAAATAAGCCAATGAATTCAAATAAAAATATTGTGGTTTACTTATTTTTGGAAAAAACTTCAGTGTGATAACTATATCAAAATCGAGTCAATAAAAGTGAAGGCAGCTCATGTTTCAAAAGAATGAAGAAGTAATATTGTTCCAAGTGGAAAAAATAAAATGGTTCAACAAGCCTCTCTTCAAAAAAAATAAAGGAACACTTTTCATCAAAAGCATACCAGATATGTGTGATGCAATTAAAAGAAAGTGCAAAAAATGCAAATTTCAAATTCATAGACAAAGTTCATGAAAAGTTTATGAGCTCCATCTGTAAAATTTTCAGTACGGTTTGCACTTTAGCAAAGAAACTGACCATTTTCTGATATTGAACATTTGATAGAATTATAAAAAAAAGAATGGATTACATATGGGAGCGGGACTTCATTTTCAATTCCTGGCTGTCAAAATTGTCGAACACATTGAAAAATACATTAAAAAGAAAAGTGTTTAGAAAAATAATAGATCAGAATTTAAAGATATGTTTATAATTAATGAAGCATCAACAATATCATGCAAACCAGTCCTTATCATTTTTATTAAGATTAAAGATGCAGATTTCTCACCAACAATTTTTGTAGATTTAGTGGAATTACAAAACAAAGATGCTTAAACCATTTACACTGCTCTACTACAAAGTCTGTAATCAGTAGGATTTGATAATCCATATTTGAAAAATAATCTGATTGGATTTTGTTCAGATGGAGTGATTGTGATCCTGGGAAGATGGTCAGAAGTGAATGTTAAAATAAAAAACCACTATCCTGAGATTATTATTTGGCATTGTTTGAGTCATAACCTTCAGCTTGTGCTGGAGGATTTTATCACATAAAGCAAATGAATCACTTTACAGCATTTATTAATGAAATATGTAAAATCTTCCTTCAGTCTAATAAAAATCAAATGGCACTGAATAAAATTTTAACCAATTTGGGAATTGGAAATTCTAAAAATTGTAGAGTTTTTGATCCAAGATGGGCAGCATGCCATCATAGAATAGCAGTTGCAACATTGTGAGCCTATCCAGCACTATATGATTTTTTTTCTACTAATAAAAAATTTTCTGAAATGGCTAAACATCTTGCCAACAAATATTTTATGAGATCTAGCTTTAAGAA
This sequence comes from Epiperipatus broadwayi, assembly GCA_028023455.1. Taxonomy (NCBI): domain Eukaryota; kingdom Metazoa; phylum Onychophora; class Udeonychophora; order Euonychophora; family Peripatidae; genus Epiperipatus; species Epiperipatus broadwayi. Next base: position 99,251 of record JAQFVV010000004.1, on the reverse strand, counting down.
TCGATATTCTAAAAGAAATTGCTTTGTTGGCAGATGCTATTCAAGGAAGAAGTGTAAATATATTGCATGCTGAACAATTGATTAAGAAAACAATTAAAGTATTTGAATATCTCAGAAAGAAGAGTGGTAGTTATGAAAAAATAATAAATGAAACTATCTCTTCTAAGGAATTCCTGCATATTAATTTTGTTGAAGACAACAAATGAGTGAGTCTTCCCCATCAAAAATTACTGAATGTAGTGATAACAAATATGGAATTAAGATTAATAGATTGTAATAGCATAATTAATAATATTCAAGATAGAAATCATAAATTCCATCAATTAGTTAAAATTGTGAACCCAGATGCTTGGAATCTGGAAGAAGCTGTAGTTCTCTGGAAAGAATTTGAAGAGAAATTATCAGATTTTTACAAAGCATTTCACCATGAGATTTCAGTTAATGATTTCTGTGATTATGTTGAAAATGTTTTGAGCAATCACCAGAAACATGTTGTACATGAAACTATCCAAAGAGATAAAAATATAATTAAAACCAAGGCTGAATGAAGGTTTTCTGTGGTAAACACAATTTATTCAGATAAAAGAAATCACCTTGAAGTGAAAAATGTGGCAAATTCTTCTAGTAATAAATTGGATAGGTCTTCCATTAGATCACTGGGATTGCAGTGTCTCAGTTCAAGTTTGGCTAAGAAATTGCAATACAGTTGATGATGCTATAGTCAAAAAGCAACATCAACCTGAAGAGACACATGATGTGACTAGAATATCAATATCGAAATATCTTGCCAAATAAATAAGTTTTTTTTCCAATTATAAAAAGGGCTTAATTCTTTAATTCCATAAGTGAGATTGCAAAGTACATCATAGTGCTCATGTGCACTGCAGCACTTTTTTGTGTATGGGGGGGGGGAGGGGGGGCAAGAAAAATTTCTAAGAAGTCGCCAAAAATTTTTAGGTATGAAACCAAGAAGTGATTTGCTTCCATGCTTAGAAAAATAAACAGAATAGGTTCTTAAATAGAACCTACTTTTAGAGCACCGGTTCTCGGAAATTTTGGATATCATCACTGGTTATAAATATATATACTGCAACAAATACAACAAAAGTACTTTCAAGAACTTTGAATAGATTATTCCAGACATAGAGAATCAAGAAGCACTATAGACATGGTTTTGGCTGCCTGGAAAATGCAAGAAAAGTCTATAGAATAAAAGAATGATTTATATATTATTTTTATTGAATTGGTCAAAGCTTTGATGCAATCAAACACATCTATGACATTGTTTGATATTAATTTGTTATCCATCAAAATTTATTCTTATTATACAACTTCTACATGATGGAATGAGAAGAAATATTATTACTTTAGATGAAAAATCTGAAGTATGTAAAATGAAAATTCATGTTAAACAGTAATGTATATTTGCTCCAACACCCTTCAACTTTTAGGATAGTAGATTTTGTAACTGTTTTTAGGTAGTTTAATAAAACAGGAATTAAGATATGATACAGACTTGTTGGTGAAATTTTTAATTTGAAATGATTAAAAGTGAAAACTTTTTCTTGGATTCTGGAATTACATTATGCTGATTTTGTCAGTTTCATAAGACAATTTACGGAATGTACTTAATGTTTTAAATGCACCATATAAAGACTTTGATTTATTAATTAATGTTAAAAAAAAAAACTCATATCCTTTATCAGCCATGATGGAACAAAAATTCTTAGCAACTTTTAGTTTGAATAGTTGTCAACTTGAGAATATAAACCTTGGTAGTTTTATAAGTAGAAATAACAGACTCTAATGTGCTGCTGATGCTACTTTCATAGGTTAAAAAATAGAGTACTTCATCGCATGGAAATAACTGCTACAACTATTTCACTGTAACTAGAGTGTTATTTCTCTGAGATGTAGACACTTCATCAGTGCATTAGAAAAGTTTTATTCAAGGATGTTCCAAAAAAAATTTTAAATGTAATGGTAAAATCATAAAACCAATCAATATATTTTTCAACTCTCTACATGTGATACTGTAAAGTTCACTATTGGAAAACCACATCTCATTGGATTGAACATGTAAAATTAATGAACAATACAAGATTTCCTAAAAGAATGTTTTATCATGAACTTCAGCATGATTTTCATGAGAAAGATAGACACCATCTATATTATGAGAATTATCTCAAAGATATCCTACAGAAGTGCAATGCCAATTGTTTCCATTGGGGAAATATAGCATAGGATAGAAGTACATCGAAGAACTACAATTAGACATCATGTTGAAGTATTTCAGAAAGAAAAGTTTTTTGCTGAAGAAATTAAAAGACAATATTAGAGAACATAAAGTAAACAAAAAAATAGGTAGCATGTTCTATGTGTAGATAGATTTGTGGTTCATAGATTGACTGGTTTGTATAATCATTGCAAAACTCATTTCTAGAGTATTTTGTTCTCTCCCCCCTTCCTGCGGTCTTTCTTTTTTGAGTTAGAATGGCTATACTGTTTTATGAATGGTGTTTATTCTTATTAATACAACAAATACATATAATAAATAAATAATTTGCAGTGAATTTTAAAAAACATTAAATAATAAACACATTGCAAAAATACTTTCAATTACTACCTTGTATTCATAATCAATTAGGTTTTTTTAAATAAGTGAAAGCAGTTGATAATGATTACACAGTAGTAATTAAAAGTGCTTATGCAATTTGTTGTTATTTAATGTTTGTTTTTTTTTAATTTAGAAAGTACATGATTAATTTGACCACCCTTTTTACAAATGGTAATGAATCCAGTTAACCATAAAATAAAAAAATATACACAATATTTAGCAAATTAATTTTTGTGTAGGGGATTTAAGATAACTAAAGGGTGATTATGTACATGGTAGTGTGACTACATTCAAATTATTTTTGATTGACAAGTCGGTACTAGTCACAAGCAATGATCAAATTGAGCCCACATAAAAACAAGTTTCTATGTAGATTCAATTATATTTATTGATTGTTATCCCCCTCCACCTGATAATTTATTACATTAATAAAATAAATAATCACCTTGGTTTGGACAAGAAATGACAAATAGCAAAATTAATAACAACAATAATTTTAAAAGTATTACTCTTATTCTTCTCCTTTACTTTCTTTGCATTTCTTCATATATTCATATATATTGCTTATAATAACTCTTCATATACACTTTAATGCAAAAAATTTTTTTAATAAAACTTCTTTATTTTCCTGACAGTTTCGACTATCCAGCAGTCTTCATCAGAGCATTCTCAATTTCCTTTACCTTTTAAATTTAGGTAAAGGAAATTGAGAATGCTCTGATGAAGACTTCTGAACAGTCAAAACTGTCAGGAAAATAAAGAAGTCTTATTAAAAAAAAATTTTGCATTAAAGTGTATATGAGAGGAGTTATTATAAGCAATATATATGAACAATAGCTTTAATTACAGAATAGAATGATGATGATGATGATAATAATAATAATAATAATAATAATAATAATAATAACAACAACAACAACAACAATAAATGTATTTACATATTTACAATTTAAAAAAATTATATGGCGATCATATGTGAGAGAGAAAAAATCTTTGTAACTTACAATAACTCTTTGAGGATGGCTATAGAAAATTCAGATAATTTGCTTTAATATCTTTGTGAGCTCACATATATATTTTGTATCTGTAAATGTGGGAACATGGCCATTAATAATTAAATTTTAATGTCTGCTGGCAAGATAATATTTTAGTTTCTTTTAGTTCATTCCATGGCAGTTTTCCTAGAAGAGTTTCCATTGCAATTTTCTTTTGAGAATTTAAAATAAGTCGATTTACAGATTAATTTATAAAGTACATTTTTATGGGATAATCACTTTAGATGATTAGTTTCCCTTTTTTTAGTAAGTAAATGTCAAATATTTCTTCAGCATTCAACAGTGATGAGTAGATCAGCAGAATCAAGATTAAATTTTAAAGCATTTCTTTGTCTACAGTTCCATACTCAGCTACAATCCTGGAAAGATCGGTAGTAGCATCCTAGAGGATTTTCTACTCCATAAAATGCATGATATTAACTTGAAATTTTTGACTTCTATGCAGCAAGGGTGTCCAACAAGTCGATCGTGATCCACCGGTCAATCGCAAAGCCATTTTTGGTCGATTGCGAGGCCAATCTGACGAGAGCTGTCGGATAACGAGTGAAACAAATTAAGTCAAGACTTTCAAGTTTTTTTGTTATTTTTGTTTTTGTTCTAATTTTTTTTTCAATTCTAGATAGGTGAAGTCCACTAAGTCATATCATTATTGAAAATAATATTTTTAATCTTGATTTAATGTAGCTAATTTGAATTAATAAATATTGTTAATAATTACTCATGTTGCTTTAATTCCCCTGACATGAGTTTTTTGGCCTGTTAAATAATTGTTATTTTTTACTAGGTAGATATATAAAAAATGGTACTATTTCACACCTCCCTCCACTTAGCCTATGCCTATGACAACAAGTCGATCGCAAAACATTTTTAAAATAAAAAGTAGATCTTATGAACACAAAAGTTGGTCACCCCTGCTATACAGTAAAAGACACAATGACCAAGTGTTACAATTCTTTCCACCATTTCTTGAGAAGGAGATGATTTAGAAAGCTTCTGTGGTTTCCATAACAACATTTTTGTTTTAAAAATAAAAAATATTCTTTATTTTAAAAGAATAAAACAATAGCACATTTTATCTCTACACTTATTTTTTTTTAGCATTTTAAAGCCACTTTAGAATTTATTCTATATCCATATCTTTTAATATTTTATTATACATAAGAAAAATATTACAAATATTAGCATAAAAGCAATGCCTGTAAACTCAGACATGAGGGTTACAATGTATATATATAACTGGAACAAAAAATGTTTGTATGATTAAGAAGTTAAAAGATTGATAATGATTACGAATCTAATTTATATACAAGATTTATTTGCCATAGTAGATCAAAACATAATTAATATTAAATTTTTTTTTAATAAACTGAACCAAATGCTGCTATTTTTTATTTTTTCTATAATGTCCAAGCATCCAACATTAAAAAAAAACTTCTTAAGGAATATATTGGCCTAGATATCATAATGTAAATGGGAGTAATTTGTATAATAAAAAAAAGTAAAATACTGTATTTTGTTACATATGTTGTTATGATTTATTTTTTGTAATCACTTTACAATATTTAAACATTACACATAAAAAATAAAACTGTTAATAATTTCTCTTTCTACTACTTCATCATAACAAGCTTTTCTAAGCTAATTAAAACTACAATGATTCAGAGGAGATTGCCTAACCTAGTTTTTTTAAATCGAATGAGCATGAATTATGATAAAAATCTAGATTTCAAAAAACTTAATTACCAATTTTGCAAAGAAAAAAAACAAATAATAACTTATTAACTATACATTTCTATTTTATTATTCTATCTTCAGAATAGTCATATCATTTTTTACAATTTATTGAATTTTAATTACATAGATATACCACCTATGTATGTGTTCTTTTCAGGTGAACATTTTGCTTGACAGATTCTCCATCCTCCCAAAATATTTTTTTTTTATGTCAAAGGAACTCTGTGATTTGATGAAGGTATCTATTTTTGTCTTAGGTTATATAAATGCTAGAAGCAGCACTGTTGACAGTCACCCCCCCCCCCAATCAATGCATTGACATTTATTCTGACTAAACCAGATGTACTCAGGATCTTTATTATACAGTTAATAATATGATACTTATTTATCAATCAATATTAAATAATCTTTATTTTTTTAAAAAGAATTATATTTGTGATTTGAAAAATTTTCAAGATTTATCTAACCAGACTCAAACAGCAAATAATGGTATGATAGAATAATTTAGAATATACTAATATAGATTTATTCATAATGCTCTAAACTCCAGATATTAAAGTTTATGATATAAGATAAAATTATATTAAAGTAATGACAAACAAGGCATATTGACAGTAATCAAACATGTCATCACCTTAATCATAGAATCTTATTGCCATTGATTACTGAACTTACCTTCATATTAAATTACTAGTTTTAAGGTTAAAATCAAATGGAAAATTTCTATTCCAAATTTAAAAATAATAATAATTGTTTTGTGGTTGATTTCAAGTAGAAAAATAAAAAATCATTAGCATCTGGGAGAAAAAAAAATCTAAAAATTATTTTATATTTGCAGTTGAATATTATAATTTTAAATGATATAATAAAAAATTAAGTTCAATGAAAAGATCACAAAGAAAAAGAACTTGCATAGATAATATATAATATTTAAAAAAAGTGAGAGAAAAAAAAAAGATGAGAATATACTAGAATTTTAATTTCTTCTCATGATATATCATTTGTAGAAAATTATTTTCCAAGTGATTTCTATTAACTTAAAACTGTGAATTTTATACAATTTTATGTGAATGAATATACTGATTATTTGATTATTTATGTGAATGATTATTATAAATCAGGATATTCTGAGTAAATGTCAGCACTTCAAAATTTGAATAATTGTAAAAACTGTTTAGAAAAGTATATTAAAAATTTATTAACCAGTTGATCTTTAATAAACAAAACAACATTAACAAATTAGTCAGGTTATTAAATAAATGAAAAAAATTAAAAAACTTGATAAAAAAAATTGATGGATAAATTAAATATATAATTATATAATGATGATTCTTAAAATCTAATACCTTGTATAAGCAGCTGATAAGTATATAACAGAGTGCTATTTTTTTTAAAAATTAATTATTTAAATTTCATTTTGCTTAATGGAATAAAGCAAAATAAATTTTCTTATTTAAATTAATAAGCTAAATTTACCCTTCAGATATTTTATAATGGCATGTTTGCAAATTTATATAATAAATGACAACATTATTTACCAAAAAATTAAGATTAACATAGTTCAAGTTTTGTTTTAAAACTTGACTTTTTAATAAATTAGTTCATAATTCATTTTATTAAACTAAATTTTATATTAAAATATTTTTTAAAAAGCATATATTATTTTAAAATAAGTATTCTTACAACTTTTTCCGACATTTCTTTGGACTACTGGAAAAATTTGCATGAGTATTTTGACCTAATTAAACAAATAAAATTTATATTAATAATCATTTCTTTCATAATCAAAAAATTTTATTTCTAAAGTAATGTGTTTATATAAATTTTTTAATTAGTACATTATTTTGATTACTATGTACATCTCCAATAAAAAAATAATTAGTATTATTTGTTTTTTTACTTCAAAAAATATTATTTTGTCTTGCGTTGTTAGCCGAGAGGTATCGCAGCCGCCATGCAAGCAAGTAGTTGATTGCAGACGGTTGTGGGTTCGCGTCCCGGCCGATGCTATGACATATGGAAAAAAAAAAATATATATTATTTCTAAAGTAATGTGTTTATATAAATTTTTTTAATTAGTACATTATTTTGATTACTATGTACTGATCTCCAATAAAAGAATAATTAATATTATTTGTTTTTTACTTAAATAATTTATGTCTTAGTATTTGTTAAGACACTATAAATTTCATTTATTCTATTTATTGAGGATCCTAAAAATAAAGGACATAGTGACTTACATTTATATATTCACATTATATAAATATTTTTATCATTTTTTTCTTATGACAAATAATTTTAAACAATATTTTTTTTTTTTTCATATGTCATAGCATTGGCCGAGACGCGAACCCACACCTGTCTGCAACCAACTACTTGCTTGCAAGGTGGATGCGATGACCTCTTGGCTAACAACACTTGACTTAAACAATAATTTTGGGGTGAAAAAATCCATCATTTACAAATTATTATACAAGTTTTAAACTTTTGTTTATGATTTGATATCAGAATATCTTTCATAATCAAATTTATTTATTTTTGACAAAATGAAACCATAATGATACTGAGATATCAAATTAAAGACCATATATACATTTTACAAAATAATTTTTTAAATACTTTATATTGAAAAATTGTAGGTAGGCCTTTTTAGAAAAAATGTGATTCTCTCTCTATGTATCTGTATGTTATGATAATATATTTTCCAATAGTGTACTTATTAATTCGTGAATTTAGCAAAATTTTCTAAAATATGATAAATTTTTAATATGAGATAGAATCTATTTTTTAATCTCAAAAAAGAAAAAAATATAAACTTTATTACTTTTTGGGAAATCAAGTATTTTTTTAAAAGGAATATTTTTTTTGTATAGAATTAAAATTCTAAAAAGTCTTAGTACTTTCAAATAATTTCTAAAAAGTATTTTTTATGGCTCCATTTCTAAGTCAATTTTTCACTCAACTTTTATTATGTTTATAAAATAATATCTATAATGTTAGAAATATGATTTACATGTTCAAATTTCCTTTGGTTTTAAGGAAATATTTTTACTTAATTTCTTTTATGTATTGTAGTATATTGTCAGACTTAGGGGTTAAAGTTAACTCTATTAACTCCGAGTTGAGAAAAATAAAAAAGTTATATCTCATATTGATCAAGTGATAGTGTGTTTAGGCTCAAAGTGCTATCTAAGTACTCAAATGTCACATGATTTCTCAAGAAAACATACTATATAATTATCATTATTGATGCTTAATTTACAATGTTTATATTAATTCATTTACATATAAACAATTTGTGAATACATGCATCTTATTCATTAAACTGAGAGAATCAATGATCACCAATTAATAATTCATTAGTCCAAAATTAAGATAATTCACATATCAAAGGTATGTGTGCTTGTGCTTATGTAGAGCAAAAAAAATGGCAATATTAATATATGCAAGTAGCCAAATACATGTTTGCATTTATATTTACTAAAGGGGATTACCAATTTATTTAAAATAAACTAACATACATTACCTATTCTGAAATATTGTTTACACCTATAGACATTCAAAATTAAATCAATTTGACTAAAAATGCATACATTACACAAATTTGTACATACATACATATCATCATCATCATCATCATCAAACCATTATCAATCCAATGCAGGATGAAGGTCTCACCAAGTTCAATCCATCTTTTCTGATCTTTAGCTTCTCTTCTCCACATCACCCCTGCACACTTTCTCATCTCATCCAACCATCTCACATGTGGTCTCTTTCTGGTCGTTTACAATCTCTTGGAATCCAGTTTAAGACTTCAATTTTCCATCTATTATCATCTCTTCTAGCAATATATCCAGACCAACTCCAATCTTTTAATTTTTTCAATGAGGTCAGTAACACCTGTTTGTTCTCTTATCCATACATTATGTTTTCAATCTCTTCTTGTTACTCCCAGCATGCATCTCTCCATACTTCTTTGAGTGGTCTGAAGTCTCTGTATTGCTCTTCTATTAAGTGTCCAAGTCTCAGATCCATAAGTATGAACAGGTAAAACACATTTGTTAAAAACCTTCCTTTTCAAATACATAGGCATATTTCCTTTTAGTATCAAGTTATTTCTACCAAAAGCACTCCAACCAAGTTTAATTCTATGATTAATTTCATCCATTATGTTTCCATCTGTATTAATAATCTGATCAAGGTATTTGTAACTGTTAACTCCTTCTAATTCATCATAATCAATCTTTATTTTCATATTTTGAGCAAACTAATTCATCATAATCAATCTTTATTTTCATATTACTTTAGGCTTTTTAACATTTATCTTTAGTACTACTTTTATCTGATAACTTCTGCAACATTTCCTGCAGCTCTGAAGCATTATTTGCAAAAACAACTACATCATATGCAAAATCTAAATGATTTAACTAATCTCCATTTACTTTCACTCTTTTAGTTTCCCATTTTAATCCACAAAATACTTCTTGCAGCACTGCTGTAAAAAGTTTTGGAGATATGAATCACCTTGTTTTACACCCTTCTCATTGTTGACTATCCCAGTATCATTATGTAATATAATTGTTGCTGTTGCATTTTTATAAATATTCTTTAAAATATGGCAATATCCTGGATTTATACCTTGATGATCCAATGCTCTAATCACTGAAGAAATGTTTATAGAATCAAATGCCTTTTCATAATCTACAAATCCAAAACATAATGGCAACTCATATTCATTTGTCCTTTCTATAACTTTTCTCAATACCTGGATATGATCTACTGTACTAAAACCACTTTTAAATCCAGCTTGTTCTCTTGGTTGGTGGAAATCCAATGTTCTCTGTAGAAGAGTTGTAATTATCTTGGTAAAAATTTTGCGTAAAACTGATAAAAGGCTGATAGGTCTGTAATTTCTAATATCTTCTTTATCACCTTTTTTAAATATTAATATTATTACTGCATTCTTCCAATCATCTGGTACATCTTTATCATTTAGACATTTGGTATATAACTTTGCTAAAAAAAATTCTATTTCTTCACTTGCTTCTTTTAATATATCAATTATAATTCCATCATTACCTGGAGCCTTTCCTTTCTTCATACATTTAATTGCACATCTCACTTCTTCATTTAAAATTCTGGGCAATTCGGAAGATGTAATAGATATAAGAGGTACTTGTTCTTTATTACTATATAATTCTTGATAAAAGTCTTCTACCCATTTCATGATGTCATCTCTCTTTTTAGTAATAATTCCATCTTTTTTTTCTTATTACAGATACAAATTTTCTACCAATACCAAAATGTTGTTTTACACTCTTGGGACTTTTATTTTCTTCTACAGTTTTCCTTGCTAGTTCACAGTTATACTTTCTTATATCATTTTCAACTCTTTTCCGCACCATTTTACAAAATTCGAGATATTCAAACCTTTTTAATGCATCATTTTTGTATATCTTCATATTCCTTCTTTTCTTCATAAATTCTCTAGTCTCAGTCAATTGCTGCTTTTCTCTACCAGCTATCTTTGTTGCAGTTTTTAAAAGGATATCAGTTATTTTCATATTAATTTCATTCAAATCTGAATCATTTTCAAAATCTATTAATACTTGAAACCGATTTGTAAGTTGTAATTTAAATTCATTAGAATGTTTCTGAAGATTAGAATATCAACTGTAAATATTGTTTTTCTTAATAATTTTTGTCTCTCTAATTTTGCACTAACACGTATCTTACATCTTACTAATCGATGATCACTTCCTGTGTTAAATTTATTAAGAACATTACAATCTTGAAATATGTATTTTCTATTAGCAAAATATAATCCAATTCTGCTGTACCTTCATTTGGATGCTTCCATGTCTATTTCCTTTTAACATTTTTCTCAAAAAAAGGAATTCATAATATAAAGTTTTTCTTTTTCTGCAAACTCCACAAGTCTTATGTCCTCTCTCATTTCTATTACCATAACCAAAATTACCTACAGCACTGTCATCTTTAATTTGTTTACCAATTCTAGCATTAAAGTCTCCCATAACACTTTTAAAATGTTGTTTACTCTGATCAAAAGCCTTTTGTACATCCATATAAAAATCTTCTACTACTTCATCACTATGAGAACTTGTTGGGGCACAAACCAGAATTATCTGCATTTGGTATCTGCTATTAAGTTGTATAACTAATCTTGCCACTCTGTCCTATACACCATCAATCTCCACAATGTTGTTCTTCCACTTTTTATTTATAATGAATCCTACTCCACTTGTATTTCCAATATTTGTGCCTTTATAATAGAGTACATGTCCACTTTTTAAATCAATTGTTTCTTCACCTTTTCTTCTAATTTCACAAAGTCCAATAATGTCCCATAAGACAGTTCTTCTCCTAATTCTTGCAATCTGCCTTCACTTAAAAGTGATCAACAGTTGTAAGTACCTAAATAAAAAGTCATCATCAAATGGCAGCCTGGATCTGCAATCAGGGGAATCTTAGCACCCTCCGCCTTCAGCCACCAACCGCTGCCTTGGTTGGTGACTTTATAGCCTCCTGGGAATAAGGGCCGTGATTTATTTTTATCTGTCATAATTGTATATATGTATTAGAAAAATATTTATCATTTACACAAACATTCATTCTGCCTTATTAGGCAACTGAAAAGAAAGACCATGGTGTTTCTTGATCTTAAACTCAGAGGTAAAAAGCCAATAAACTCATCACACTGGCTAAGGTGTGTTGGTGAGCAGCCCATCCATGTTTATATACTATATGAATAATCACATAGTAATTACAGCTGCAACGACAAGAATGTATGGAGTGGACATTAGGAATTTGCTCTGCTCAGTTCCTTTAAGGCCTCCAAGAGGAATCAAAGGGTCTCCTTCCAGTTAATAGCAAACTCCTTTCTGCAGCCATATATCATATATATATATATATATATATATGTATGTATATATATATGTGTGTGTGTTATCTTCTTGAAGGCAGATAGAATAATTAAGAAACAGAATATTATGGCCAAACAATGATACTTGATCATTCATTGAGCAAAATTTATTTTAGTATTTCAATTTTAAAGTTACACCAATTAGCTTCAATGACCACTTATATCATTAAGATTCATGACTTAAAGGTATGAGTGTTTTTTTAAGAAAATGTTTTTTCCATAACAATCATATTTCAATAAAAATATAAATTATTAATAATCATTCTTTATTAACTCATCAACCATAATATTTCCTTTCACTTTAGTTATAAAAATATAAGATCATGCACATGAATAGAAAAAAAAGAGTAAAAGATGGAGATTATTATATATACCAATGTAACAAATAATAAATAATTATTAATAAACATTTGTGTTTATTAATCATAAAATAATCATAATTATTAATGAAAGCAATTATTGTGGTTAAGTACATGCTTAAAAATGTGCATTTATAGAATAAATTTGTGTAATATATTCCAACAACAACAAAAAAACAAACAAACAATAATGTTTGAAAAATAAAGAATTAAATGGGGCTTAACGTAAATAAAGCAACCTGGTTATTTCAAATACATCCTATTCGCCATTAGTATATGTTCAACAAAATAATATAATTTTTTTTCATAAATATTTATGCCTAACTTTTATCAATTGTGTATAACTTTCTCAGATTATGATCAATAAATTCATAACTTCACTGTAGTTTCTGTGATTTTCTTTTCTTCAACTTATTCTCTTTGTTAATTCCTTACATTCTCTAACTATATAGTCCAGTTTTCTATTTGGTTAATAAAATCTGTTGTCATAGCAGTTTTAGTATCATGACACATTATAAATCTGGAATTTCATTGTGCTTCTATTTTCTTGGCTAATTATTTCTTTCTTTTATCAACATGCTAACTTTATTTATTTTTTTGTCAATAGTAACAATTATTATCTTTTTTTTAATTAAATATTTTTTTTCTATATAGTTTAATAGCCAAAGCACACTGTTGATAAGACTTCAAATCAGTGAAAAGAATTAAATAATATAATTATTAATTACATAGTTCAGTTGCTAAATTAATATTTAATTGACATGAATTTACTCTGATTAATTTTTTATTATTAAGATAAAAATGAAACTTAGATGCAATATTCTTTCAAAGAAAATTATCAAAAATTAGTAATCCTATTATGTATTAGATTTATATTATTATCAAAAATGGAAAGCAAATACATTTAACAGATTCTACATCCAAACAAAAATACATAGCTAACATTGTTTACCAAACATTTGCCATGTTTTTTATACAGAAGTTCTAAAGCTTCCACCATTTGTTTCAAATATATTAACAGCACTAATGTATTTATTAAATAGACTGGGTAATCTTACTAATGCTGAATTATTAGGGTTTCACTTTTAAAATTTAGAATGTTATACAAATCTGTTGATCTCATATCCTTTATCTTATAAGATAATATCTTATAAGATATTATTGTTTGGCAATTTCTCATATCTGATTATGTACATCATATCAGCAAAGATTTGTATTTTGAAGAGTGCATTAGCAACATATATTATTTCATAATTAACATATCTTAGAAATTTTCTAAAAAAAAATTTCAGTGCTAATCTATGACTCAAATTACAAGAGTTCCAGATCACAGATCCATAATACACACATGCATTTTTTAAAAACATTTTATAGTTTCTGAAAATCAAATCAATTATTTTGTAGTTTTTTGCAATAATGCGCTATATAAAATAATATCTCATTATATATGTTTAATTTCAAGTAAAGAATGACGTATCGTAAATTGTAAAGATTTCGCAAGCATCATTCATTCAAGCATAATAAATGTAATTTAAAGTGATTGCTTAACATCTTCATGCTCTCATTTCCATACATTTAAGATTTGTCCATACATAAATGTTTGGGTCAAAAGGATGGGTAGATTCATTCCATCTTTTCTAAAAAAACTATATCTTGTGCCTGGTGAGAGTATTCATTTATAATTTATCTTTAAAGCACATGTGCATTGGCTTAATTGCTAATACCACTATTACATTATAAAAACATAGCACTATATAAAATAATATCTGATTATAATGGATATTGTTATGAATGTACCATTATTATTAAAAATAATGCCTAAGTCTTTATGATATTCTTTCCTTGAAATATTTTTTGAATTTAGTGTGCAATTAAAGATACTGGTAGATGATTTTTTTTTAGAGAACAATATATAACATTTTTCAACATTAATTTTCATATAGTTTTCTTGAAATTTTTTGATTTTCTGATTATCAAAATTGTTAATAGTTTTACGCAATTTAATATCATTTGCAAAATAAACAATAAACTGAAAAGAATAGTAATGCAAATAATTAATATAAAATATCATTACTTGACAGCAACAATTCTATAAATTTATTATAACAATTTATATTTATTATGGAGAAAAAATAGATTGTATATAAAACCTTTAAACTACATTAAAGAATCTAATAGAAGAAAAAATATATGAAATTAATTATATTAACTACAATAAACCTAACTGTGTTAATATATATAAAACATTGATTAATTTAATTATTAATTGATGAATTAAAAATGAGTAGAAAGATATATATCTTTATATAGTGTATTTTTTGTACATTTTGTATAATTGTTATATATTGTTAAATTGATAAATTTTACTTTTATATGTTACATCTGTAAATATTTGGATAAATTGAAGCTTTCAAATAGTCTAAAATCATATTGAGAAGGGCATAAAATATTTGTTGAAAATTTTTTTTGTATGATTGTCATAATATAAAGAATTATTGCTAATATATAATGGTATTTTATATTAAATTATTGTACTTTACTAATATAAATACAAAGTTGAGCATTCCTTACATTTTTCTTTTTTTTTTACTCATTTCATCAATCTAATTTTATAATTTATTTTTTCCCCCAATTCTGACTTTTGATTAAAAATTGTTTTTTAAAGATAATTTCAGCATTCATCTTTCATTATTAGCATCATTAACTATAATGTTAAAAATAAATAATATAGAAAACCCCTCAAATTATTCTACTATTATATTATGCAAAAAATAACCTATTTTTTAATTATAATAAAATTTCGTATTAACATGCCCCCACCCAAAAAAAAAAATACTTATATGTATTCAACTTTTTAAAAACTAATGCTGATAAATATACTTATATATATATATATAGTTTTATTATTTAATAATTTTTTTTTTTACAGTGAATTAAGACTACAATGAAATAAATAAAAATTACTTACAGTTTGATTTTCTGTTTTCAACAATTTTGTTGTTTTTATTTAAAGAATCAAATACTCTAGCTTTCGGAAAAGGTATAGGTGTGCAACTGTTAAAACAAAACAAAAAAAAAAAATTAAATATTAAAAAAAACTAAGTGAAAAATTAAAGATTTATAATAAAAAAATTTCATAAAAAATAATCTCATTAATAAAAATATGTTATGAAAAAATCAATTATACAAAATTAATAAAATATATAACTATATATTAATTGGTAAAAGCTTCAATATTGCCCTAATGAGTAAAGTTCAAAATAAATATTAACAGAATATATATAATAAAATTACTAATGCAAGAATAATTTATATATATATTGTGCCAGTCCGTGTATAACGGCCATGCACAAAATGGCTGTTTGCTGAAGATTCAGCACAGCTTACATGTATCACATGAAAATTATAATTTTAATACGATTTATTAAATTATAATTCAGAGGGGAAGTGGGAGGTACGGATATAAATGGGTTTGGGCTATATTATATTCTTATTATACCCACAGTACAAGTGTATGCAGTGTATATATGTTTTAATAATTTATTCGACTAGCAAACCTGTTTAAAAAAAAAAAGGGGGGGGGGAAATAAGTTGTAATATTTGTTTATGTGTAGAACAGTTTTTTTTGTTGTATTTTACTACTTATAAATGTTCGAACACACATATATAGAAATGTATTTTTATTTTTTATTATTTTCCTAAAAAAAGAAAAGAAAATTCTAAATGGTTAAAAATTTTTTGCATTTATTGGAATTTATCTTTTCTAATTGTTAGAATGAGAGGGTTTGAAATTAATTAATTAAATTTGTAAAGGGAAAAAAACCTTTTTGCTAATTACAATCTACTTTCAACCGAAGAAAATGTTTTGTATAAAAGAATTTTCGGTTGATCGTGAATAAAGATAAAATAGATTTTATCTAAGAAAGGAATGTAAGCACAATGGGTGTCAAGTACTCAATATGGAAGCTTGCAAAAGTGTACTTTAATAAATAAAAAGGTAAAAGAATGTAGAAAGGTATATGAAGGTATAATTAAATTTATTATTAGCTGATGCAATAGCTTGGAGAGGGGGTCTGACAATTGGACTATTTGGGCTATATGTGCTGCTTACTGGGGGCTTTGAGTCAGTCGAGTACTAGCTTGCTAAAGCGTGCGGACCAAGGGAGATTAGCCTGCTAAAGAGTGCGGACAAGTTAATGCTAGCTTGCAAAAGCATTCCAATGGCAAAGATTTAGAAAGTTAAATCTTGTCTCCCGCTAGTGTAAAAAAATGGAACAGTATAGATTTGTGAAAAACAATCCGACAGAGAGAAAGGAGAAAATGAACTGTGTCTGTTAAAATTATAATCACTTGGTTATTTCCCAGAAAAAGAATTTGAAAAATTAGCATTTAGCAAGGATCGTTAAGTGGAGTTTGGAAAATGATCAACAACATGGATTCTCAATACGTTTAAATAGAAAAAAAAAAAAAACGAAAGACGAATCATAGTTGGAGAACTGCAATTTATTTAGGATCTACTTGCCCTAATCAGCCGTGTGCGATATACATATATACGGGAGAAGTATACTTACAGATCCGATAATTTGAAAGATGGCTCAATTATACATTCCGGGTTATTATCCTACCATGGAGTAGACTTTCAGCCGTAGTACACCACCTGTTTGGCTATCAAGTCCGAAGATGCCTTAGAAGAAATAGCAGACCCTGATGACAAGAAAGACTCAAAGTATATCGGTGAATGGAAGCCTTATCTGCCCTATGAAGTAGCCGTGTGGCCCAGGAAGTTCGAATTGAATACAAGAACAAGTTTAGAGGAGCGTGTATAGTTGGTTATATATATATATTTTTTTTTATATTCTATTATTTTTTTTTTTTTCTCTCTCATTTATGTTCTTTGTAAATTTTTTCTTTATGATATATATATTATTTCGGCATACCTTGTTATATGGATTTATTACTCTAAAGTGGGAAGGAATATAGGGCACACCCATTGTGTAATCTTTTAGATATTGTTTTTTTCTTTTATATATATCTTGGGGTCATATGTATATGCATCGGTGGAGGGTAAATATAATTTAAATATTTTTTTTATATATATTGGACTTATATGTATGCATTAGTGGAGGATAAATATAATAATCTGGGGATAATAAATATTCACTTTTGTAATTAAAATCGTTTATAAGTTTTTGACTTAGCTTTAAAATAATTATTAAGTTATTAGTACAGATATAGTTTTTTTTTTAATCAAAATGCAAATCCACGTAGTTAACCTGAGATTTATAGAATATAAAGTGAGCTAGATAGGGATAACTTACCGGGGAGTTGGATTGTTTCTTTTATTTTAGTCCGAACGTCTCGAAATATTCATATTCGTTAATGACTAGTCACATTTTACACACTCTTTCGGGAAAGAAAAGGAATAAGTATAATCTTGAACGGGAGTGGCGCTAGAGACTGAAGGAAATATTCAGTACTCTTAAAGGTGTGTAAGGACACTTTAATTAGTCAACGTATAATTAATCGGCTAATGAAACAATTTAACAAGGAAGGTCTGGATGGGCCTAATTTTAGGTTCAATCTACTTCCTCTAATAATTTCTTTGAGGTATTTACTCATATTTAATCAAAAATATTTTAAAGAATTATTATCGATGTCCCATTCGGTAGCATACGTCACTTCATGCTCGGTGCGTATGAGAGTCTAACCATGCAAGACCCCTACAGGGAGTCGAACCGGTACAATATATATATTTATCTTTTTTAAAAAATCATTTAATGTATTAACTAAAATATTTAATATCATTCCACAAAAGCTTTTGTGAAGCATGATAGTTTATAATAATAAAATGTGCTAAAAATATTTCTTTATATTGAAATAAAATATTTCACTTTAAAGTATTAAAAAAATTATTTAGCATAAAATTTTTATATAGGATAAATAGTAATTAGAAATAAAAATTACTATATAGAAAAACTTTTAATAAAACTGATATTTATTAACAAATGTACAGAAATTATAAATCTAAATAATTACATTAATGTGAATATAAAAAAAACAGTGGATAACAGAATGATATAAATAAGTATATAGTTTTAATACAAATAATTATAAATGCAAATGGTAAAAATATTTTTTAATACTTAAGCTTAATTTGGAAGTACAATAGTAATGAAATCATAAACTCTGTTAAGTAATGTATATAAAGATGAAAATCAATGGATAAATTTTAAATATAGTAAATTTTTATTATATATAACTTTGATTTATATAAAAAGTTTCTGTGATAATCTTCTATCAATGATTACATAAATTTTTCAAAATTAAATATTGATATCTTGAAAACTATAGAAAATGTGGAATAATAGATGCTCTTATTTTTGTTATCAGTATAGTTAAAGAATAACACTAATATATGGCTCATGTTTTGCTAAGATAGTTTTATCTAGAAAGAAGTAAATAAAAAAACAGTCAAATAAGAATTTTATATTTTATTATTTCTGTGAATTTGAAAGAGAAAAATAATGTAGCTCCATTTCAGAAATAAATATTACTCATTCAGTCAGGTCTATTTATTATTTTAAGACCATTAACATAGAATGTTATATAAAAATACCATTCATGTTTCTCCTATTCACAAATCAATTGTCAATGGAAGAAATTTTCCCATTTGAAAAAAATAAAAGATTTAATTACTTGGGTATTATCCAGAATTCTAGATTAAACATTCTTTATAAATTGAAAAGGTATTATAGGTCTTCACGCATCCTTGTGAATGATATGAAACTGATATACTGAGCAAAAGATTTAAGTAGCAATAAGTTTAAAGCCTTTAAGCAGGTGACTTCTGAACACAATCCAGAAGTAGATGGAAGTCATTTATTAATTTCAATGATGGAATAATTTGTGATGAACAGCAAGGAAAATAAAGTGCAATCTTTGATCACTGCATATATTATTTTAATTTTGGAAATTAAATGCAGACTGTGTGAGTTATCATTTCTAAAATAATTTAGTAATTTATAGTTCCATTTACTGAAAAGTAATTTTTTTGTAGATGCAGTAGAAATTTTTTTAGTATTTCAGGAAAAAAATGATGGGAAAAATTTATTTGTTGTAACGTCCATATTGATGTTCTTTTCACACAAGAAAGCAGAAAACTTCAAAAAATATTAATTACTTACTTCCTTGCCAAAAACATAAGTTATTTATTTGCATCTGAAAGTTTGTGATGATGGTATTTCATCTGTAATTATATGCTGGACTATTTTCATCATATAATATTAATTGTTAAGTGTTTTTTTTTTTTTTTTAGAAAAATTCAAATTTTATTTGACCTTATCAAATATATTGTACATAGTTTAGTATTTGAATGGTATAATTTTCATGACTTCTTGAGGTGTTTCTGGAATGACCAGCAAAAAATATTAGTATGGGAATTGAACTATAGTATTAGATTACCAAATGTTGAATTTAAAATGACACTCTAACCAAACTAAGCTATCTGTCAAAGATATTAGTCAGTAGAAATTTCATATACTTCTCTCTGAGGATCTTTCTGATTTTTTCAACTTTTTTAAAGGACAATGTTAATGAGTGTTTCCCAACATTTATCAATTATCATATTAGGTTGACTTATGGATTATATGCCACTATCATATGAACAGCCTTTTAAAATTTTCTTCTTTGTACTTTTTGCTCTCTGTCCAATATGTTTGTCTTTTCTCAATAAAACATATATTTACTGGTATTTACATGATCTGTGACTTTAAATACATTTTTTTTCTTTTCTCATCCCCAGTTTGTGCTCTTTATGTCATTTTCCAATGAGGTGACTAGTTTAACCAATATAAATCCTTTTACATTCACATTATTTTGTAGATGCAATTTTCAATTTTTAATATTTCAAATTTAACTTTGGTGGAAGTTAGGATTCCTTATAGTGTGTTATGTACATCTTGACTTCTGAACAAATTTCTTCATAGTGTTATGTGTGGTTCTATTATGATTAAATGTGTAAAGTAAGTATTTTCCTAAATGTGTGAGTTTTTTGCAAACTGTGGATTTGATTTTGCTATTAGGGAGTTTTCTCACAAGAACATCCAAGAATATCAGTCTTTATTTTTTGTTATAATTTTATTGTGAATTTAATAAAAAGGGATGTTATTAATGTTTATCCAGAATATCTGTGATAGTGCTTCACCATATAGCCATACAACAAATGTTTCATCAACATAGTGAAGCCAGACATTAGATAAAAATGGAGTATTTATGGCTGTGATTTCAAATTCTTTCATGTAAATGTTGCTCATTAGGGATGATAATGGCAAACTGACAACAATCCTTGACTTTAATGGAAGGTGTTGCACTAAAAATAAGTTGTTTTCAGAATGATAAGAGTTACATTACACTACCAATAGTAAGAAGTGTTCTGACTTATAAAATATTAGTATCATTTAATCTTTTTCTTATAATAATCAATGCTCTTACATTAATGAATAAGTTTTCTAAATTAAAGCTTACAAATATGTTACTTCTTTCACACAATGTACTTAGAATTTCTAACAAAGAACTGTGACTTGTATTACAAAAGATTAAGACACCTTGAGAAGAATCAAGTTGTTTTAAAATATTGATGAAACATAAATTTTATGAATTTTATTATGAATATAAGTGAAATTAGACTCTGTAAAAAGGCAATTTCAAAAGTATAAATTGATGATTACAAAGTAAAAAAAAATAGACATACTTCAAGTAGCAGCTGATATATGTACCAATGAACATATGTTTGATCAAGAGAAAAAAATATTGAACAAGGAAGAAATAATGCAAAAAAGACAATTTTTAAAAATTGTTCACATGATAAAGTAACTTAGTATAATAACTCATAATGTTTGGAAACTATTTGTTAACAAATATTCTTAAGAAAAAAGAGAAAAAATCAAGAGGACCTCTCAAAAATAAGTATGTGAAATTTCTACTGATTGCTACTTTGATAGAATGCCCTAGTTCATTAGCATATCATATTATATTCACTAATCTTAAGATCTTCCTTTTCCTATGTATTGATCTCTACTTTAACATATACCATTTACACTTTCTTAAACACTTTATCACTCTTTATTTATATCAAAACTAATTAATTAATTGATTAAATGATTAATTATACAAATAATACAAGGGATAAGAAAATTAAAGAGGCAATATTGATTAAAAATATAAAACAAAATCTTAATAGGGATTTTGGGATAAAGACAATAATTTTATAAGCAATTATTATTAATAATAGTTTGAATTTGAAAAAGGTTAAAAGAATAAAATTGAAGAAAATGACAATAGAGCGAGGGGTTAAACAAGAGTACAAATTTTGAAAATTTTGTCAGTTGGGTTTTTAGAAATAGGATTGTAAAGAGATAGGTAGCCTTAATAAAGTTCTTTGTTTATAAAAACAGAGATAGGTAATTTTTGTAATGTAAAAAAGCAATTTGTAATGTGGAAAAAGTTAATTGATAATTAAAAAATATTTAATAAAAATAAGAAAAGGTTAGAAGTTGATTTATAAGTAAAATGACAATATGTATTAAATAGTAGAATAAATGTTAAAGTTTATAATTATAATAAATAATAATTTTTAAAAAATAAAATAAAGTGATATAAAATAAATATTGATAGAATTATTTAAGAGTAAAAATAATAAAATAGGAAATGATTATTTATAATAGTCAGGTTAAAACGTATATTTTATTTTTGTTTATTTTGTGCATTTAATTATGTATATGAATATGTATATAGGTGTATTAATTATATATTTGAATATTATAGCTCTGATGATGACTGCAGGACAGTCGAAACTGTTAGCTTTGATATAAATATTATTGATAAAGTGTTTAAGAAAGTGTAAATGGTATGATAATGTTAACATCTCTGGTTTGATTCATATGTTAATACTGTCATTGAATATGCTAGTAATATCTGAAAAAGAGAGAAGAATACCATTCAAAATGTTATGTTATATGCTAACCTGTTTTCTGCTAGTAATTGTTCAAGCTATTTACAACTTTAAATAAATATTGAATTTTTTAAAACATTTAACAATTAATATTAGATTACAAGAATAATCCAATATATAATTATAACTAAAATGCTATTATCACAAACTTTCAGCCAAAACAATAGATATTTATGAAAAATTGTGTCTAAAACTTGCCAAAATAGAAAATAAAAAATCAATTAACTTTCCAACTTAAATGTAAATCTGAAGTGGTAGCCCCTAAAAATTTATAACAAAAAGCTCCGATTCACTCCCAGAGAATTGAAAAAATTACTCAACAGAGCAAGTGATGCTCTCTTAAATGAAAGAATAAATGCTCCAGAGTTTTTCAAGTATCAAACCTTGCATTCCATTGATAATATAAAATGTTTGTTAAAAATTAAAGTTACTAAGGAGGATTTCACAAGAGTTTTTCAAGAATAAGAAAATCATATTCTAAATTTCATGAAAAATAAAAGAACATCAAAAGTAGAAACTTATAAACTTATATGGGCATATCACATGCACACTGCATCAAACAATCTACTAATTTCATCAATTAAAAATCTTAATTCTAAATATCTAACAGGATCTGAAAAAAAGATTAAACCTTGCCATCATACCATCTAATATTCCTTATTAGTATAATGGCAGCAACTAAGAAAGTCATTCAAAATTATCTTTAGAAGAGCAGAAGAAGAATAAAAAGAACACCTGAAAGAAACAGCATTTTTTAAAAATCAAGCTTTCCAAAAATATGGATTAACAATGTTTGGTTTATTAGCCAAGATTAGAGATTGCATGTAATATTCGAAATAACCATATATTTATAATATATATATTGTACCCATTTATCAATGATAGGTCAGTTACAGAAGTACAGTTTTCTAAAAAAATCAAATTTAAGGAGTTATAAAAGCTATAAATATAATTGTATTGATTTAAAGGGACTTGAACTTGTTTAAATGAGTCCACAAGTAATCATAAAGCATTTTAAAACCATTCTAACTACCAAAATTATAAAATAAGAACAGAATATTTTAAATTTCATAAGAGAAATAGGTTAATATTAGTTATACTTGAAAAATATATTTAATATTCTATTTAATATTTTAAAATCAGTGATTTACAATGTAATTGAATACTTTTGAATAAAAGATTAAATCTATTCTTAAAATAAGTTTAAACTGTCTTGCGTTGTTAGCCGAGAGGTATCGCAGCCGCCATGCAAGAAAGTAGTAGTTTGCAGACGGTTGTGGGTTCGCGTCACAGCCGATGCTATGACATGTGAAAAAAAAATAAGTTTAAACTATTTAATAATTATTTACTAAAGTTAATAATATTTTGTGATGTCAAATGTCTCAATTTTATTTATTCTCATGTAAAAATATCAAATTTACATTTTGAATTTCATTATTATATTTAATATTTCATGTTATATATTATTTTTTGTAATTAAATATTCATTTAAATTCATTTCAGACAATAGAATTTCAAAATTGCAACATTTCTGTCTGGGATGATGATCATGTGACTGGCTATTGTTTGAGTATGCTTGTTATAATTCATAAAACAGTTTCAATTATTTTCTAAAATTAATAATAAAGTTGGTGCATTTGCACATTACAAAATAATATTTAAGTTAGTTTTAAATAATATTTCAACTGATAAAAGCAGACTAAAATTGCTATATTAAATAGAATATTCGATTAAAATTTAATATTCTAATAAAAATTAATAAATATTATTTAAAAATATTTTCATTTGAATGAATAGTTATAAATATTTTAAATATTAGACATTTGATAATATTTTTATTTTTAAAATATGACTCATAATTTTACTTATACTTTTAGAATTACAAAGTTTAATCATTATGTAAATTAATTGATTTTCTATGACTCTATTCATCCAATCAAATCTTTTGGTAGAGATGGGTATAAAATAGACAGATGGATTGCAAAATAGTTAGTGTATAGTGTATTATTATTATTAGTGTATTATAGTGTGTAGTTATATTACTATAGGCTTGCAACATACTAAAACCTAATAGTAAATTGTTTTAAAATATTATTTTATAAAGTTTAAAGTATAAAAAAAAAAAAAATTAGTTCTTCAGTATGTGTCGATAAACCAATTTAAAATTTCTATCAGTAAACTATTCAGAAGCTTAATTAGGATTCATTATTAACTTATGGAGCAGGAATTTATAGTCAAGTGTGTCGATGAATTAGTGACCAAAAGTCGAGGGATATATGAAACCATGTCTAGTCCAAAGTGGTGTAAGAATTTAAATATTTTTTGTTCTAGAATACTTCAAAGTTATAGACAGTTATTCTTTAGAAGTATAATATCTATAATAATGATGTCTGAATAATTTTAAAAAGACATTATAGAGTAGTAATTAATTTATTGAGTGCACAGAAAGCACATGTAAATAATTTACAGGTGTTAACCTGTGTTCAATGCACTTTAAAATTTGTAATAATCAAGCACATTTTGCCAATACAGCGACCTTCCAAACCATGACACAAGATAGCGAATTTTATAAAGTTAAGATGGCCACTCTTATCTTTATAAAATTCACTATCTTGTATTGTGGTTTAGCAGGTCCCTCTGTCAGCAAAATGTGCTTGATTATTACGAATTTTAAAGCGCATTGAATAGAGGTTAAATCCTGTTTAATTAAAGTATTTACATATGCTTTCTGTGTGCTCAATAAATTAATTACTACTCTTCAATACTTTGTAGAATTTCCAACATTAAGATCATAATATTAACTCGCTATAAATCACAAGATTTCACCGCATGTTAATTTGTAAAAGAAATAGTGGATTTAAACAGTGGAGAAAACAACAACTTCAACTTCCAAATCAAGATGCTTCAGATTCGCCTATATAATGAAGCAGTCGGATCTGAGTTCGATCATAGCTTCATGACATCTAGCCATAAGCCCACTTCAAACCCTAGTACTAACCTTAAATTTCCGATGCAATGGGGCTTTATATGGTCAATCCACGCTAGTTTTCTTAAAGAAAAACTATTTTATAAATGTGTATTAAAATTAATTAGTTTAAGGTTTAAATTAATCGATGCTATTAATAAATTCATGATAAAATTATTCATGAATTTATATATATTACAACTGCATAGATTCTGCATATATATTTATAAATATTTAAATATATATAATTGTTCGAAAGTTTCATTGCGTCAGGAATGTTTGATTTTACTTTCTAATAATTTGTTAAAATTTTAGTGATTAAAATCTACATTCTTTTGATAAGCTTTCAGATTTTCCCTTTCCAAAACAATGGGTAAAGTTTTATTAATTAGAAAAAAAAATAAGTATTTAAAATGTAAGGATTTCCTAATTAAAATCATTTTTCTGATTTTAAAAATTCATTTTCTAATTAGAAAATGAATTCAAATTAATGAGTTTGAAAGCCTTATCGAAGGAATGTATCTAAAATCAATTAGTAAAAACTTGTAACATTGAAAATGAAAGAAGCGCTAGCCTGAAGGCATCAGATACAGTATAAATAGCTCTGAAAAGTTTGGAGAAGAAAGAAGCCATCTTTGTTGTAGAGAAGTGCCATTAAATTCTGTCTTAAAATCACGAATTCAAATAGTGTTCCTATCATGGTGAGGGGCTAAACATCAGGAATCTGGCTATGATTCCTGAAGTCCCCTGAAAATCTTCAATGAAGCTGCTAAATCCTTTCCGGACCAATCGTGCTGCCAAAATCATGACAAAATCAATTAAAATGCTGTTCAAGTAATCGACCAAATGCGTGCCTACATTTTACCAACCTGGATGTGTAAATTAAGGAACCAGTCCCAGAAGAAATGGTAATATATTTCCATAATGAACCGTAATTTTCTGGCCAGTTTCTGAACTTTACTTTACACTCCCTTTAAGAGCTCTTTTCATTCTTTAATGTAATAATCTTTATAAAACCTATTTATTTATGCTATTATAAATTATATAGAAATTCACTCAATTTCTAGTCCTTAGATTTAATTTTCCTTTCTTACGATGGCAGTTCATTTATTGTAATATATCATCATCATCAACCATTATCAATTCACTGCAGGATGAAGGTCTCTCCAAGTTTAATCCATCTTCTCCGATCTTTGGCTTCTCTTCTCCACAACACCCCTGCACATTTTCTTATTTCATCCATCCATCTCACATGTGGACTCTTTCTGGGTCTTTTACAATCTCTTGGAATCCAGTTTAAAATTTCAATTGTCATCTATTATCATCTCTTCTAGCAATATGTCCAGCCCAACTCCATTTCCATCTTTTAATTTTTTCAATAAGGTCAGTAACACCTGTTTGTTGTCTTACCCATACATTGCGTTTTCGATCTCTTCTTGTTACTCCCAACATACATCTCTCCATACTCCTTTGAGTGGTATGAAGTCTCTGTATTGCTCTTCTATTAAGTGTCCAAGTCTCAGATCCATAAGTAAGAACTAGTAAAACACATTTGTTAAAAACCATCCTTTTCAAACACATAGGCATATTTCCTTTTAGTATCAAGTTATTTCTACCAAAAGCACTCCAACCAAGTTTAATTCTATGACTAATTTCCTCCATTATGTTTCTATCTGTATTAATAATCTGACCAAGATATTTGTAACTGTTAACTTCTTCTAATTCTTCATAATTAATCTTTATTTTCATATTTTGAGCAAATCGATTAAACATTACTTTAGTCTTTTTAACATTTATCTTTAGTCCTACTTTTCTACTTTCATCTGCTAACTCCTGCAACATTTCCTGCAGCTCTGAAGCATTATTTGCAAAAACAACTACATCATCTGCGAAATCTAAATGACTTAAATACTCTCCATTTACTTTCACTCCTTTAGTTTCCCATTTTAATCCACAAAATACTTCTTGCAGCACTGCTGTAAAGAGTTTTAGAGATATGGAGTCACCTTGTCTTACACCTTTCTCAATGTTGATTTTTCCAGTATCATTATGTAAACTACTTGTTGCTGTTGCATTTTTATAAATATTCTTTAAAATATGACAATATCCTGGATCTATATCTTGATGATCCAATGCTTTAATCACTGAAGAAATGTGTATAGAATCGAATGCCTTTTCATAATCTACAAATCCAAAACATAATGACAACTCATATTCGTTTGTCCTTTCTATGACTTCTCTCAATACCTGGATATGATCTATTGTACTAAAACCACTTTTAAATCCAGCTTGTTCTCTTGGTTGGTGGAAATCCAAAGTTCTCTGTAGACGAGTTGTAATTATCTTGGTAAAAATTTTATATAAAACTGATAAAAGGCTGATAGGTCTGTAATTTCTAATATCTTCTTTATCACCTTTTTTAAATATTAATATTATTACTGCATTCTTCCAATCTTCCGGTACATCTTTATCATTTAGACATTTAGTATATAACTTTGCTAAAACTGTTTCTATTTCTTCACCTGCTTCTTTTAATATATCAATTATAATTCCATCATTTCCTGGAGCCTTTCCTTTCTTCATACACTTAATTGCATGTCTCACTTCTTTTAAAATTCTGGGCAATTCGGAAGATGTAATAGATATAGGAGGTACTTGTTCTTTATTACTATATAATTCTTGATAAAAATCTTCTACCAATTTCATGATGTCATCTCTCTTTTTAGTAATAATTCCATCTTTTTTTCTTATTGCAGATATAAATTTCCTACCAATACCAAAATGTTGTTTAACATTTTTGAGACTTTTATTTTCTTCTACAGCTTTCCTTGCTATTTCACAGTTATACTTTCTTATATCATTTTCAACTCTTTTCTGTACCATTTTACAAAATTCGAGATATTCAATTCTTTTTAATACATCATTTTTGTATATCTTCATATTCCGTCTTTTCTTCATAAATTCTCTAGTCTCAGTAAAAATTTTATTAGTCAATTGCTGCTTTTTTCTACCAGCTATGTTTGTTGCAGTTTTTAAAAGTGTATCAGTTATTTTCATATTAATTTCATTCAAATCTGAATCATGTTCAAAATCTCCTAACACTTGAAACCTATTTGTAAGTTCTAATTTAAATTCATTAGAATGTTTCTGAAGATTAGGAATATCAACTGTAAATATTGTTTTTCTTAATAATTTTTGTCTCTCTAGTTTTACATTAACACGTAACTTAACACCTTACTAATCGATGATCACTTCCTGTGTTAAATTTATTAAGAACATTACAATCTTGAAATATGTATTTTCTGTTAGTCAAAATATAATCCAATTCTGCTGTACCTTCATTTGAATGCTTCCATGTCCATTTCCTTTTAACATTTTTCTCAAAAAATGAATTCATAATATAAAGTTGTTGTTTTTCTGCAAACTCCACAAGTCTATGTCCTCTCTCATTTCTATTACCATAACCAAAATTACCTACAGCAATTTCATCTTTCATTTGTCTACCAATTCTAGCATTAAAGTCTCCCATAACAATTTTAAAATGTTGTTTACTCTGATCAAAAGCCTTTTGTACATCCATATAAAAATCTTCTACTACTTCATCACTAAGAGAACTTGTTGGGGCATAAACCTGAATTATCTGCATTTGGTATCTGCTATTAAGTTGTATAACTAATCTTGCCACTCTGTCCGATACACCATCAATATCCACAATATTGTTTTTCCACTTTTTATTTATAATGAATCCTATTCCACTTGTATTTCCAATATGTGTGCCTTTATAATAGAGTATATGTCCACTTTTTAAATCAATTGTTTCTTCTCCTTTTCTTCTAACTTCACAAAGTCCAATAATGTCCCATTTAATATAAGACAGTTCTTCTTCTAATTCTTGCAATCTTCCTTCACTTGAAAGTGATCTGCAGTTGTAAGTACCTAAATAAAAAGTCGTCATCAAATGGCAGCCTGGGTCTGCAATCAGGGGATTCTTAGCACCCTCCGCCTTCGGCCACCAACCACTGCCTTGGTTGGTGACTTTACAGCCTCCTGGGAATAAGGGCCATGCTTTATTTTTGTCTGTCATAATTGTATATATGTATGGGAAAAATATTTATCATTTACACAAACATTCATTCTGCCTTATCAGGCACTGAGAAGAAAGACCATGGTGTTTCTTGATCTTAAACTCAGAGGTAAAAAGCCAATAAACTCACCACACTGGCTAATGCATGTTGGTGAGCAGCCCATCCATGTTCATATACTATATGAATAATCACATAGTAATAACAGCTGCAACGACAAGAACGTATGGAGTGAACATTAGGAATTTGCCCTGCTCGGTTCCTTTAAGGCCTCCAAGAGGAATCAAAGGGTCTCCTTTCAGTTAATAGCAAACTCCTTTCTGCAGCCATTGTAATAATATATATATATATATATATTGAGTAATTTTTTATTAATGTCATTTATTTTTAATTATATGCCAATAATCCTTCGATTCGATGAGCTCCTTTGTTCCATTTGCTTTATGCAAATAATATAATATTAAGTTTAATAGTAATTCTCACCCATTAGAACTAAATTTATACATTCTATTAATCATCGAGTTGAAAGAAATTATTAAATGTTTGTTATTTTTATAATTGGCTAATAATAAATTATTAGCTCCATTTCTAATCTATGCCCCAGCTATTTTCTCATGTTCACCAATATTTAGTTATTCATATATAATATTAAAATGTTTTTGCAAAAGGGTCGATAAAGGAATCAAATAAATATATTCTAATTCAATTTCTGTTACTTTCTATAAAGATTCAGGGAGGACACGATGTTTGGGGCATAATTAATATAATTTTATAAATGCTTTAAATAGTTTTGGTTAAAAGCTCATTTGACTTTAATTAATTTGATCAAGTCATCACATAGAGCATTCTATAATAAATTGGGTTTTATTATTCAAACGGTGACTATCAAGTCATCATCTTTGAACGTTGCTGATGTAAGGCAAACTTCTGCTCCATAGGCTTGTCGGTGGTAATATTACTGTTATTTTAAATTATAGAGGAAGAAAGCACTTCCTCCCCTACTTATATTACATTCGGAACACCAAAGGTTCGTAGTTATAACTCGGCCTGGCTTTCCCCGTGTTCCACATCTCCTTAAAGGGCAGTAAGACTTGTCAAATACAAGCCACCATTCTACTTAAATCACCGACCAGTGATTATCTTTCCTGTTCATGTTATAGCCCATAATTCATCAGTACCGTTACTTCTCTGTTCCAGTAAAGCCTGCTCTTATGCTCGTAATTCATGATGAAGTGATTTCAATTAAAGTCGAACGAATTCTCAGTTATCTGAAATTAAATAAGTTTTCTAATAAAGGTTAAAGTTATGCCCTAAATATGTATCTTGCTCTTCATGAATAAATTTGCAAATGTGAAAATAAATCTCACATTCTTTCGTATAAAATTAGAATAATAATTTCCTTTACAACTGAATACCTTTATCTGCCTTTATTTTCTTGTTGGGGACATAGACAGATAGAGTTCCATAATATTGTGTAATACTTGTTGGCATATAATAGGAACTGCCATTCTCATTATAATTATAAACTCTGTTTAAGGCTAAAGGTGATCAATATAATCATCATTTAAAATTGAACAAAACCATTACTATTATTATTAAAATATTTTATTAACACACTTGGTTTCTTAAGTCTTTTATTCAATAATTATTTAATGTTAAGGCTCGCTGTCTGTGTTGGCAACCCGAACATATACATATGACTCGATTTAAAGTTATCTTTAGTCAGTTTATTATCCAATATTAATGTCAATTCAGGGGTCTCTAATCATCACCAACCGTTGAACTAGTTCCTTGGTGCATAGCACTGTGCCATCGACTTAGATCATCCATTGATCTGAGCTGGTGAGTTGGGTTTGAATTCAGTTTGGTTCGGCTGAGTTTGGATTCGACTTGCAGTTTAGGTGGTGAACGTTTTTCGACTGGTACAATAAGTGGACATTTAGGTTAAAGACAGCCACTCTTATCTTTATAAAATTTGCTATCTTGTGTCGTGATTTGGAAGGTCTCTCTGTCGGCAAAATGTGCTTGATTATTAAGAATTTTAAAGCACATTGAACACAGATTAAAGTCTGTGTAGAGACATTATAATAACATGATACCTTTAAAGAGACAAAAGTATAAATTGCTTTTAACTTATAAAAGACCTTAGAGATAAATTATAGTTTATTGTTCTCTAACTATTTATTATTATTGTCTAATATTTATGACTTAATGTTTATCTTTAAAACAAACATTTATTTGGATCTATATAGTAAGAAATTTAAAGTTGTAATTATAAATTTATTTAACGTACATTGATTACGTAAATAATATTTACTAAGGTGATAAACCTAAAGCATGTGCGGTTGAAAATGCGAATGTATGGAAAATATAATTGCTGAAAAACAATATATATATAAGATTTGAATATTTTAATATAATATCTGCTATTTATTTGCTACAATTTTAAAAGAGGAAAAAAAAAGTTTAATGAAAGAGAATATTATCGAGGATAAATAACATTTAATATTGAAACTAAAACTCATCTATTATATTTTTCATTGTGTCATATTGGATTATAATGGAGAAATGCTAATATGTCTGTTTTATTCATAATTATGAGCTCAATGGATGTTGCCAAGGATGATGCGACTGTCGCCGAATAAATTGGATATATACGTACATGCATGGAGGGAATGGATTACTTGCTTTAAATTGATATTTAAAATATTATTGAACAAATTATATTCATCCTAAAGAAAAGTTTCAGATAAAGACTGTAAATACTTTTTCACAACAGGATGAAGAATAAATTTTATGATTTTTTAAGATTTGAAAATCAACTGGGATTTTTTTTTTTTTTTGTTTATCTGAGCCATGAAAAGTTGGGAGAGGAGAAGCTTTGAACAAAGCAAAGACTTGTTGCTTAGTGACCACGCAAATTTTCATACCCCAACATTTTTTTTTAACAGTTATTGAGATGGGATGTTTGGAAGGAAAGAAAAAATTTGTAGCTTTAAATTTTTATTATTGATTTTTTATGAATTCTTTAATTAATTTTTTATTTATTAAGACTTATATTTTATCTCAAAGTTGAACTAATAAACATTTTGCTTAGGTGATTTTAATCTTTAGAATAGATTGACAATTTTAAATCTTTGAAAATATTTTTTTTATAAAATACAATATGTATAATGGATGTTGAATGAATGAAATTTATGATTTATCATTGCTATGTACTGGAAGAACAGAAGATGTCAAATGAGATTATAATACTATTTAATCACTTAATTATTAGTGATAATAATTTTTTAAAATTGCTTGGGATTTACATATTTATTTTATGCTGAAGGAATGAATGAATATAAGGATGTGTGGATTAATAACACATACAAATTTTATTGATAATATAAGCTATAAATCATAAATATTTTTTAGAATTTTATTACATTTTTTTTTCTTGCAAAGTAAAAAACTATTACATGTATTTTGAAGATATAGAAACATTCGTTATATATTTTTATCAAAGTCATTTGTATTTGTGGCTAAGCTTAAACATTTTGAAACCATTTTCTTATAATATTCATAGTCTGGGGAATTTAATATGCTAGTTTATGTATTATTGGGTCTAGTTGTTCAGTTTATTTTGCAATGTAGATGGTTTAAATCTATATGAAATTTTTATATGACAGTGAACAGGGAAGCAATAATTGAACCCCTGGAATGTATATTTAGGATGTGTCAAGAAGATAGGAATGTTATTCTATATTTTTTTATCAAAGTTTAAATATTGCACCAATACAGTTAACAAAGTCCTGTATTATTGTATTTTGTTTCCATGGACAGGGTTAGTTACTTGTTTTTATTGTCTGTAAGTGCTGAGAAAAGCCATGATGTATTTTCATAGTTAGTTGACTAAGCCCTATCTAATAGTCTTCTGCATTGCTTTCCATGTGAATGAGTGAATTTATTTCTTGCACTATTGAGTTAATACTCTAGTTATTCCTTCATATCCTATACATTATATCACTATCATAATTTCATTAGTTAGCATCATAGAGATTAGTATTCTGATAGAAGAATAATGAATAAACTCAAAAGAATGGATTGTTTTTAAAACTAGATGATAGGATAGGTTTTGAACTAGGTTGAAATGCAAATGATCTTGGATACTTAATGCTAGTTGTGAAAATGATAAAGGAATCATGACTATTCCTAATATTTTTTGATTTTTTCATAAAATCAATAATATTTTGAAGAAATGCATATTTTACAAGAAATATCAGAATGAAGAATGTGAAGTGTAATTATGAATGCTTATTTATTTTATTTAATTTTATATTTTTTTTTGAATATGCAAAACATATAATAAAACTTAGAGTGGTACCAAGCAAAGTATTTTAGTACATGAATAAATATTATTTCACAGACTTATATTTTATGAACATAAAACGAACCCAGAATATATTTTGTCTAATTAAAATATTATAATTATAAATAGGCGATTTTTTTCGCATGCGTTAGTGAAGCTGTAATTATACTATAATGTTTAATATGCCTGCTTAGTGCTTTCAAGATTTAGTATTTAAATCTCATACTCATAGCTTTACGAATGAAGATTGTTGTGATTTATTGTACACATATGCAAATGAGCTTGAATTTTTAATTAGTTAGTCCATTGTTTGGAGAGAGCAAAGCATGCCTCTCTTCTATTAATGGCACTGAGATCATTTGCTGTGTAAAAAACTTCTTTGACTTTTCTTTTGGCATCACTCGTCCCTGTGCAAATTATTTGGGCAGAACTGGATTCAAATACATGGCCTGTAGCTGCTTGGTGGTCCCAGAAGATTGATGTTCCTTCATTTTTATTTTTTAACCCTGTTGTATGCATACCTGTGTTGGTAAATTCTTGTATTGATGTTAGCCAGAGTCTCACCGTAGTAAGATGCCTGGCAGCCTAATTGAGGGCATGCTATTTTATAGACCACATGAGGAGCTTGATCTTTTTCTATTTTATCTTTGGAATTATTTATTAGTCAGTTAGTGTTAGGAGGTGTTCTGAAGCTAAATTTGAAATCGTTAGTCAATTTTTTAGCAATTTTTGAAGTTACATTAGGTATAAATGGAATTGTTAAGTATTTCATATTGTCTTTAGGCTGTTTATTATTGAGTTTTCTATAAAATGTTTTTATTCTCTGATGGATAGTACTGGGTTTAAAGCCTATGTTGGTCATTTCCTTTATATATTTATCGATGTTGTTTTTCCTATCCGCTGTGTATTTACATAAATGGTGATTTCTGAATAGGAAAGCATTCATACTTGCCCATTTATATGTGTTGGGGGTATTAGACTTTGGACTTGTGTAACCTCTTATGTGCAGCGGTTTATTATCATTTTATAATCTAGGTATGTGTTCTCTCTTTTTATTATCAAGTCTAGATATTTTATTTCCTGTTCCTTGTTTTCATCAGTTCTACTGAGAGCTAATCCTGAGATGGTTTGAAATTCATTTTGTATGTTGATAGTGATGGAAGGTTTTGCTGCAATAAAAATGTTGGCAACATATCGAGTGTATATGAGAGTTGGTTCTGTTGTGAAGTGTTTCGGAAGACTTGGGCTCTTATAATGGTTTATGAGATACTAGCAACAATTCCATTCATTGGCAGTTCCATTGGCCAACCGTCATTCATAACATACCATTTGTTTTCAAATTTAGCCAATATGTTGTTATCCAGCCACTTCAAGAATTCTATTATAAAATCAATTTGTTTTGTTGGATAATTTTTCTTATTTAGTTCATCTTTGATGGCAATGGAGGTTTTTCTGTTAATTGAGCACAGTCATTTTGTGTTCTAAGTCTATTTCAGCATTTTTCTTCTTTCCACAAATTCAAATGATGATTTGACAGTGTGGTTTCCAAATCCCAGGGAATCTATAAGCCATAGGTTGATCATTTTTGCAGTTTGGAAATGGTGGATGCCTCCAAAGTCGAGCATTAATTTGAGAGGAGAATTTTCTTTATGCAGTTTTATGTTGGCAAACATTCTAGGTGGTAT
Source organism: Epiperipatus broadwayi (assembly GCA_028023455.1). Taxonomy (NCBI): domain Eukaryota; kingdom Metazoa; phylum Onychophora; class Udeonychophora; order Euonychophora; family Peripatidae; genus Epiperipatus; species Epiperipatus broadwayi. The sequence continues at coordinate 63,451 of JAQFVV010000004.1, read as the reverse complement.
GGAAAATGATGGATAGATTCGGAAATATTCAGCACTAGATAGTGTTTTATCTTTATGAATCCTTAACATATTGGATATGAATCTATCTTTGTTGATTTTATTATTGTTTTCAGTTATGCATGTGAACTTAAGTTTGTTGATCTGCTCTTCCATTTTGTTTGTGTACTCAGCTCTTGAAATTAAGGCGAATCTATTGCCTTTATCCTCTTTGATGCATACAATTGAGTTACTTTCCAGAAATTGTTTAGTTTTATTAATTTTGTCATTCCAATTGTTATGCTTAGGTAGTAAATTTTTATATTTAATAATTTTTACAACCTGTTCTATAACCTTTTCTTTGATGGGTTCATTTATAAGACTGGCCTCGATATCAGCTATGATTTCCATTTTTGGCTGTGTCCACTGACCTCCAATGAATTTAGGCCCCAGCTCGAGAACGTTTCTAATTTCTTCCGGAGGATTTATCGTTGTTCTGTTTACGTATATAACTGCTGCATTGGTAGGCATTATTTCTATATTTTGCTTGCGTGCCAAAAATTTTAGTTTTTTCATGAATTTAACTGTTAATTTCAGCTCTAGTTTATTGCACTTGTTAATAATGTAGTTGGGAATTACTCTGTGAGCGATCATTCTATCCCATCGCTTATTCGCTTTCTTTAGAGCATAAGTTCAAATACATCTCATTTAAAAATATATTTTACATCTAAAATCTAATTAGATTTATAAAATGAATTCAATAACTAACTTATGGATTACAGAGATTGGTGCTAATGTTTTTAATTTTAAAATAGGTTTTATTTTAGAAAGTGGATAGTGTTTAAATAGATTTATTATTATAATGACTTTTGAATTAATATAATATAAAAACAATATTTAAAAAAATGTGTGCATATGCAGGCTGTCATACTTCTTTTTCGATACATGAATCAGTATTGATTCAATGACACATGCATAAAAAAAGTTCTAGTTATGTGACAAACAACATATTCATCCATAGATATAACTATTCTTTCATAACTTCAAAGCTCAACTAATATCTGATCAACATGATATTTTATAAAACTGACAGAAAATTTTGCATCATAAAGTGTATAATAAATTACCTGAACAATGCAAATAATTTTTTTTTATTTTCAAAAAAAAAACCCAATCACAACTGAATATTTTTTTGTTAAAATGACAGAATGGTCAAGGCAATGATTAAATATGATATTCAAAATGGTAACATATCTATGTTAAGTTCACTGACTAAAGACAGATTAAGATAATTAAGCAATAAAGTAAAATGAACAAATAATAACACTAGATTATAATCTTGTACTCCATTGATTTTTCAGCACTTTAATACAATTTCTCACTTAAAGATTAACAAAATAAAGACTGAAAAAATAAATGCAACTTTAATTTTGAAAATCTACAGATACTACTATTAAAAAAAATAGATTTTTTGAAACAAAAAAAATCTTAAAAAATTATAAAATATGTCATTACCTATGAGGTTTTAAACCATCAAATTCAAAATCATCTATTGTTTCTTGGCATAATAATGTTTTGTCTATGCTGTCAGTACTCCAACTCTGAAACTAATGATTTAAAAATATTAATTGTATCTACTATTATGCAGCAATAATAATAATAAGAATACAAGAAGAAGAAAAAAGAGGAAGTCTTAGAAGTAATTGTAGAAAAATAGTATCAATAATATTAATAACAATTTCAATTTTAATTATATTATGAAAAATATATGTTAAAAAAAAATATTAGTAAAAACAATCAGTGATTTGTATAAAACAACTAGAAAAGTAGGTTAAATTGTTATCAAAAATTAATTCTCAGCAGATGCAAATGATTAGATAACTAAAATTTATTAAAACAAAAAAGAAACAAAAAATTTTATATATATTTAATGATAAATCTGTAAATAGTATATTGGCTGATTGAGTAAATAAATAAGCTCTCATTTTTCTCTTTTTCTTCTATTTTCATCCTCTTACTTATATTTCTACTGTATTAAAAATTATTCCTGAATTTTTTTGATCAGTATCATAACAATAGGAATAGAAGTAAGAAAAAAAGAGAAAAATGAGAGGTTATTTATTTACTCAATTAGCCAATATACTGGTTACAGATTTATCATTAAATAAATATAAAATTTTTGTTTCTTTTATTTTCTTTTTGTTTTTTTCTTATAGTTGACAAGGTTGGACATAAAAATAACTGATTCAAAAGAATAAAAATGGACATATATATATTTCATTTTGATTAATGAAGAAGTGAAAAAATAGTATGAATGATAACAATTACAGCACTAACAACAATCAGAAACAAAATATAGACAAATTTCAACAGATCAGTTAGTGTTCATAAACACTTTTGAACAGAATTCTGTAAAAGTATTTTTCATCAAAAATATTAATATATATCTAAAAATATAATTATAATTTGTAATTATTCTACATTTTGGAGAAAAAGTTTACATATAAAATTTTATATGTAAGCACCCAAAAAATAACTAACTGTAAAACATATTTCCTTTTTCTCTCACCACATTTTTGCCACTTCATCGGTGAGGGTTTCTGTAACTGGGAATAATGCATTTGGATCCCATGCACCTTTCTTCAACTTTTCTTTTTTGTTTTACTATCAAGCTACTAACCCAGATTGAAAAATATGTTAAAGTTTTCAATACAAAAAAAAATGGGCCTGTACAGTTATAGTTTTTTAATAAATATAGTCTGAGAATATTGGATATGACAGCAATGAATAGGGATTTAATAAATACTACCATCTGGCATTTATTGATTATTAAAGTTTATACTAATAGCAAAAATGTGGTGACAAAAAAATGTTGCTAAATAACATGATGTAACAGAAATCATGTAAAGTTTTATTAGTTTTATAATATATTTTCTCAATGTTTTATTTGTGATATCAAATCAAAATTCTAAATCAATTATATCTAACATTTTTTTTACATCGAGGTACTGTTCTGAAAGCCAAACTTACATTTCAAGTATTACACTTTCAACAAATAATTATACATAACTAGAATCCTTTAATAAATACAAATATGTTTATTAATTATTTTTATTGAATAAAAAATTACTACATTGTTTAATCTGAAGTATAGATTTCAAATGTATCTATTTCAAATTATAGACAGATGTGGGATTTTTCCATCCATTTTTGTTCATGCTTAGAATCTTATATTTCTAAAAGCAGATATTTAGGATATTTATTTGAATTATATAAATTTATTTTGCAAGTAATTTATTTTTATTAAATGCTTATTTATAACAAGAATTCTTTAATAAATATATAAATGATTATTAATCACTTTTATTAGATTAGAAATTATTAAATTTCTTTTTTCTAAATAAACAATAGAATAAAAATTCTGTTTTTTATATAATTTATAGAAAATATACTGGATTTTTAAATAAGATTTACAAATTTAATATCTAATGTTTAAAAAAAAAAATTGAATAATATTTGTAATGTAAATACAATTTGCACACCTTACTTCAAATTCTTAATAGTAAAAAATTTAACATATATACACACACAATCTGATGTTTCAACTGTCCCGCAGTCTTCCTCAGAGTTATGATATATTGATAAATAAAATAAAACATGTATAAATATAGTAAATAAATGTGATTGATAAAATTAAAAAAATAAAGAAAAATAACTAACACAAAATCAGATAAAATAAAACAAAAATAAATTCAGAAAATATAAAATATATAACATTAAATTGAAATGTAAAATAAATTATATATGTACACTCCTCTTTGTGTATATTATATATTCATGAACAACCATTAATTATATCTCATTATTATTTTTTAACCCCTAATTATTACCATTCTTAATAAATCAATATATTCCCAAATTAATAAAATACTTATGATTTTATCTATATTGAACCGGATGCTATATCCGATTCAAAGGTCCCTTCGCAAAATTAATACTGTTTTATTTATATAAAGTTATTTAAAAGTTTATAGGATATAGCGCACATATGCAGCTATATTTTAAAATACGGTGTTTTTAAATTTTGTCTTCAACAAATTTTATTTGTTAGTTTGCAATAAGTTTCTGCTGACACTTTTTTTTTAAAAAAAATCAAATTGTAAAAACATTCCAAGTTAAAAGTTTTAATCTTTGTTTTTTTTTTTTGAGAAAGCTTTTAATTTTGAAAAATTGCATTCCTGTTTCTGTTATTTTAATTACAATCCATTTTTAATTTAATTTTAAAAGTGGAGATTTAATTTTATATTGTTTTTTTTTTCTATAAGATAATCCCTGGTTAGAATTCTTAATTAAAGTTGAATGGGAAATAGAGATTTGCCCTGGGCTAAGTCTTATAATTGAAAAAAAAAAAAAAGATTATGCGGGAGATAAAGAGAGGATATAAATAACCCCAAAAATTTTGGACATGATTATTCTTGGCTTGACCAAGCTATATTCAGCTTCTAATAATTCCACTATTCATTTTCCCACATTGATATTAGCCTGCTGAGATTCATACTATGTTGGCAGTCCGGATATATTTTTTCTTAAAGTTTGCTTTCACAAGATTCTAAATTCATTGCTATGTGTATTCAAACCTACAACATGCTTTGCTAACTTACCTAAGGACAAACTCCTGACACCAAGCTGTTCTTTCAGTCATGCCATGAAAGTCTAAATTAGAAAAGATCCCAATATATGCCTCTACACTTGCCACCGTGAAGAAATGAAACAACGTGAAAGATGAACTCAAAATAAATGTGCGCACTTTGAAAAACCCCTTGGACTCTTCTTTACTGTAAGGTAAATATTTCTTATTCTTTCCAGGGTATATAAATCTCTATTTAAATCTCTGCTCAATCTACCAGTATTTAATCTCATAATTACTTTATGTGTTTGCTTTTCTTTGTATTTATAGTGTATCTTAAAATGTTAGTTTTAAGATTTTTAAGTTTGTTTTCAATTTTATTTATTGGGGGGTGGGGTATTGTGAGAATATATTTTATATGCTTACTATGCCTTTTTTTGTTTATTATTAACCCTTACTAAATGCTCTGGCAGTTTTTCGTAATTTCAGTTTGCTTACCTGTCCCTATTTCTATCATCCAATAATTAATTTAAGAATAGGTTTAGGTTTCACTTCTTGCAAAGTGCAAATCTTTTGGCTGGCAGTTTGGAGATTTTGTGTTGTTTCCAGATTATGTAAGATTGTAATTATTCTTCAAGCTTTCTTGTCTTGTATGAGAAATCAACCATGAATTGCCTTAAACATGGTACATCATGAGCTATCCTATTGGGAAAATGCCATTCTTGGTCTCAGCACATTATTATGGGCCAAGAAATGCTCACCGGCACTGTTTCATTGATTTCCTACAAGACCATATTGTTTTTATATACATCTGAATTAAGAAACTGGAATGAATTTTTTTTATAAAGAGCCAGCAGAAAGATACTATTAATTCCCTTTTAAATGGTAGGTGAGAGAACAAACCTAACTGCCAAAGTTCTCTGATGAATACACCTATAAAAATCTAGGTCAAACTTTCGTATTCTGTTTGCTAGATTTACTTTAGTTTGTTTATTGAATTTAATAAAATTTTCAAATTAGTTTAAATTATTTTGGCTGACATTTGTCTTTGTGTTTCATTTTCTCAATTGTCTGAACAAATGTTAAGATCTCTTGTTGTCTCCCTGGGTTAGTCAGTGTAGACCATCATCACCATCCACTTTTGATCTTAGTAAACAAATTTTCTGTGTGATGTGATGTGTGATGCACTGTGACCTCCTTATACAGAGTCAGGAATCTCTCAGTGACTATGCCCAAAGAAACCTGTTAGCCACTTTGAACCTCTTTCCATTACCCACCCCAAGTTTTCCCATATTCTTTTCTATCTTGCTGTATCCCATTTCAAAACATAATCTTTGTCAACTCCACGGCCTTTAGATCTAAATCCACATTATCTTTCCCAAATCCAGCATAAAAACCAATGAGCCACTTTCTGTATAATCACTTTGTTCATATTTATTCTTCCACAACTTCATTACTTGTATCGTTTCTGCTTTCAGGCATTTACATTCAATTAACAAATGCCTAATATTTTGAATACCTTTTTTACACAGCTTGCAGCCTAAATCACCCACATTTCTCCATTTACGTGTATGTTCCCTAAAGATCCCGTTCGAATCCTAAAGAGTAAACTATGTTCCTTACTATTATAAATTAACTCGCAACCAATATTGTGTTTACTTCTATAAATATTTAAACTCTTTTTACTCTCCATACCAACTCTCCATCTCTCCAACTCCCTATTCTTTATTAATGCATCTACTCTTCTATCCAATTCCTTAACACTAAAACACTGAACAATTCTCCTAACACAATCATCCCACCTTTTGTATAAGTATACTTACATGAATTCTTTATCTAAATGTTCTGATAATGCATTACCTTTCACACCCATCTTGTTGCCTGCCCTTTATTCATAACTCAATTAAATACTATTGTGCTTATTTTTTTATTATCCATAAACTGTAATCTAACTAACATTTTCATTTTTGCATCTCTCATATAAAAACTTAACCATCCCATTTCTGCTTGAATTGTCTCCTTTGCCGTCTACACTTCTGTATCTAATGCATGTCTTCTACTTCTCTTTATACTTTTCTAAGTAATCTAATACCCCTTTACTAACACATAATGCATCATTACCATATGTTAACTCTGCTACCGCCACTCCCTTTCCATACAACTCTAGCCACATCATATTTATTATAGGAGAACACTGTTAATTTTTTTATCAATCCCTTTCTTTTCTTTGCTTCATTTATCAATTTTTTCTCCCATTCATCCAAGCAATTTCTCTGATTACTTAAAACCATTCCCAAATAGTTATATCTATTCACCACCCTTAACTTTATATTCCCCAATAAAAATTCTTTGTCTTCTCTTTCCCCAATATTAATCATCATTACTTTTGATTTTTCTTCACTAAATTTAATTTCAATCTCTTTACCCACCTTCGTGCATGTCCTTAGCATAACTTCCATATCTTCCCTTCTTTCTGCACACAAAAAAATATCATCAGACCCGACAATGTGTATACTCTCTTGCCACCTATTAATGGTATCTCTACCCTTCTCTCAAATACAACAAAAACAAAATAGGTGATACAGGACATCCTTGCCTTAGTCCCACCCCATTTTTAACTTTATAACTGATTCTATATTCCCTAATTGATAAGTGTGTAGTAATTATTTTCATATAATTTCTTAATAATATCCACTAAAGCTCCATCAATTCCCAAATTTACTAAACTTACCCATAATCTATTTCTATTTACTCTATCATATGTCCTCTCTATATCTATAAAAACCATGTATAACTGTCTACTTGTATTCCTATTCATATCCATAAGTTGTGTAACTACAAATAAACTATCTCCTATATGCCTATCTGATCGAAAACTTCCTTGCATTTCTTCCACTATATTATTTTCTTCCATCCATTTTGCAATCCTTCCAGCCACCATATATGAGAAAACTTTATATAGCACTGATGTTACCGCTATCAGTCTATAATTGTTTAACTTTCTATGATCCTTACCCTTCCCTTTAAATAATAGCCTTACTCCAACTACCTGGAAATTCTCTCATCTGTGCCATCTTATTAAAACATGATAATAGTTTTAATTTTGCCTTCTGCCCTAAATTCATTACCATCTCTGCTGCCCATCCATCCAAACCTCTTGCCTTTCCACCTTTCAATTTCTTACTTGCCTCATTCAGTTCATTTTCTGTAAATCATATATTCCCATTACTATATGCTCTCATGTTTGCTATCACTCTGTCCTTCACATCTAACATCTTTTCTATATCCATTACATACTTGTTTAAGACTATCTCTAATTCTTCTCTAGAGCTACACTCTATTCCCTCATCATCTAGTAATACTAATTCTCTCTCCCCTGTATTCCTTCTTTTAATGTATTTCCAAAATTTTTTACTCCCATCTCTTCCACTTTTATTAATATCTTCCAACAGTTTACTATTCAATTTCATTCTCTCTATAATTATCTATTTTAGCCAACTTCTTTTTTTCTAAGTACTTTTCCCATTTAGTATTAACATCTTTTTCACTTTCTTTGTTCTTAATAGCACACTTATATTCTCTGCATGCTTTTTCCCTCTCTTTTACACTTTTACTAACTCTCACTTTCCTATTACTTTTATTCTTCTGAATATTCTCACCTAAAACCCTATTTGCCACTTTTTCTATTTCACCACACCAGTCCTTATACTCATCCCCAACCAACTCTTCCATGGTTTCTTCAACTTTTATTTTATACTCTTCTAACTTATTCTTATCATTCACTCTCCATCCACATCTTTCACTATCCTTTCTACTTTTATTACTATTTTCCATCACATTACTAACCATTTCTATTATAAAGAAGTTATGATCACTATTACATACTCTCTCTTCATTATCAAACACCTTAATTTTCCATACTTTATTCATTCCCTCTTTCTCTACTAATACATAATCTATTGTGTGGAATATATTATTTCTAGACCATGTGTATTGTCCCTCATAAATATTTGATAAATTTCCAATGCTCAAATTCACTCTCTGACAAAACTTCTTCAAAAGCTGTCCATTCTTATTATTTACATCATCAATTTCTTCAATATGCCCATTCATATCCCCTATAACCATTATTCTCTTCCCCTTTTCTTTGAAACTCTGTATATCCTTAACTAAGCATTCATATATGCTACTGTTCCACTCCATTATAGTTTGACTATCTCCAGTGGCTATATACACTATAGCCACCATCCATTCTTGTCTTCCTAACCTTATCTCAAACCACAAATGTTCTTGACATTTAACAGTATTTAAATATTTTTTTGACATAACTCCTATACCACCACTCCTTTTTTCTTTTCTATTTATACCCTGCCATACCAAGTCTTCCAGAATAGGTTCTTCTTCTTCTCTTAGATGTGTTTCCACTACTGCTAATACCTCAAGCTCTTCATTTTTAATTGCTTTGTTTAATTCCAGCCACTTTTCTGGTCTCCTACCACTTTGCATATTCAAATACCCAATTTTAATAATTTCTTCTTTCCTAACTACTCTTTTATAAATTCTTTTGACTCTTTCTTCTCCATTACATTTATAAATAACTTGCTTACCATTAATTTTACAGACCCATTCCCTCTCCACATCTACATTTATATCTAAATCAGCTACCCTTTGATTATTACTTACATTCTGTCCATTCTTCTTCTTTCTGATAACACTGCCACTTAAAACTCCACTCCCCTTTATAAGTTTCCCGAACTATATTCTTTATAAATCAAACTCCCTAAAACTTCACTTCCTTGTTTTTCTAAGTGCAATCCATCTTTACTATATAACTCCCTCTTTCCAATAAAAAAATCCCACACATCCACAAACATGACATCATTTCTCTCACACAATTTTTTCAATCTCTCATTTATAGAACATGCCCTATCTAACATATACCTCTTGTCAAATCTTGGTAATAATCCAACTATTCCTACTCTTCCTTTAATCTTACTCAAATTCCTAATCAATTCTATGTACTCATCCATTACTCTCTCTGATGGTTCTGACAAATTATTAGTCCCTACCATAACATACACATCTCTACTCCCTTGCTTCTTTACTTTATCTGTAACATCCCTAATTCTAGCTCCAGGCAAACATACTCTTACATACCTGTTTCTATTTTCCCTTGCAATTATATCTCCACATTCTCTAATTAATGAATCTCCTATCAATACTGTCTCATAGTCTACTTTCTCTGCTTCATCCATAACATTCTCTACCACCTTCTGGACTTCTTTATCTACTTCTTCCTTATCATTACTACTCAATAATTCCTTCATCTGCTCACACTTCATCTCTAATGATTTTAATTTTGCTTCTACATCCTTTACCTCTTCCTCTATCTTACTTATTCTTTGGCTAACCATCTCCATTTCACTACTAATTTTTCCACCCATATCTCCTGTCACTCCACTACAACCATACTCTATCCTATCTTCCTCAATTACATTTTGCTCCATTTCTCCTGACTTTCTCCTTAAACCATCTACATTTATAAACCACTTTTTCACCTCTTTTATCACATCCATGCACTGTCTACACAACTATAACCCTGTTACAGCCTTCCTAGTCTTATTTAAGCATTTCAAGTGGAAAACCTCATCACATATAGTACACTCTACCACAGCACACCTAATTTCTTTCTGACCATTATATATACATTGTGGAATACAATTGCAATCCATATTCTTTATTTCCCAATTTGACTACTTTATATTCGACTTTATACTTCCTATCCTTCTCTTCAAACCCCTTTGATCGATAACCATTAGATTTCCAATCATAAGCCTCCAAAACGTTATTTTTTTCCTCAAATAAATCACTCCTTTCTTAAATTAATAAAAAAAATTTTTTTAGTAGCAAACTTCCTAAAAAAATCAATTAATCTTACATACAACTTAGTTATAAAATATCCTTACATTAACACACATTGAACAAAATATATTTTTTAAGCTTCTATATTTAAATGGTGAACAAATACTGTTTAGACACTAACAATTCCTGATCTTTCCAAATTTCAATTATATTTATTTCTCGTAATCACAATTTTCTCTCATTTTCATACAACAAATAAACCATTTTTGTATCAATGATGTCTGATGATTAATCACATAGAAGAATAACAATTGTAACTTATCTTTAAGCACAGAGTAAAAACCAGGTACATAGTTATTTGGTGGTGCCCTCCATGATCAGGGGTAGATTGAGTGACCGTTACAATATATATATATTTGGTCAAGATTGATCCATTTACTAAAAATATATTCTTTTTACTTCTAAATCATATATATCTATTATTTTCTTATTCAATCTTCTGTTATTAATAATTTTTCTTTTATATTTACCTTTTTATTCTATAATTGTTTTAAACCTTTTTTCAACTTATCTATTACTATTTCAATTTCTTAAATATTTACAAAAAAAACCATCATATTGTATGTGTACATATATATACAAAAAAGTTTTTGAAGTAAACTGTGAAAAATATATTTATATAAAACAGTAAAATAAAGAAAATGATAAATTTAAACATTTATTAAAGAAATTCCTGTTATTAAATGCTTGTTAAAAATAAAGCAATAGAAAAATAAGTTTATTTAATTCATATAAATAAATAAAAAATATGACAACTTAGTCTAACTGAATGCTGAAAGTTAAAATGCATATTAAAAGATATTAATATATTTTATCTTTCCATATCACAATTATTACCTTGAAATACAAAAATAATAATTTATGTTTTAAGAAATAATCTAGAAAAACTGATTTAAAATCAATTAATATTTTAAAATATATTGATTATATAAAATCGATATGTAATTAGAAATCTTCCATTTCAGATTTTAACTGGTAAGATAAAAGTTTTGAAAATTTTTACTAAAATCAATAACTATAACAAGTCTCCATTTCTATAAATCATTTTGTATAACTTTGAAATATATCTAATATATTCAACTTGAACATGTCATTAGATAACTCAAGATACCCAAATCCTTTTGGATCTTTTCCAAAAGTATTTAGTTGTTACTAAGTTTATATTTTCTCTTTAGATAAACAGACTTTTTTGAAAATAGCACACAATTTTTCAGCACTTTATTAAGATTATATTTATTGTGCATCAACTATATTTAATCATAAATATTTTATAACATGGTGTGCCAATTCTGAACAATTTAAAATCAACTAGATACAGAAGAATAGAGTAGTATTTGAAAAATCTTACCAATGTCACTTAAATAAATACTGAAAAGCATAGGAGCCAGAACTCAAATTTATAGAATCTCTATATTCATTCTTGTTTTGCTTCATGATAGTCCTTTAGATTTAATATAATAGTAAGAAAGAAATCTTTATTAATTGTATATTAATTAAATTAATTTATTAATACATTTAAAAACTTTTAACTTTTTTGGTGATAAATCATGCTTAATTTTATCAAATTCTGAAAATATTTCAAATATATTTTTAGAGCCAGTTGTTCAGCAAGTTTCAAAAATGTCTTAATAGACTTGTTATAATCATCTTAATGTGCATCCATGTTAAAACTGTTTCTGATCTTATCTTTTTTTCAAATAGTCACAGATTGCTTTTTTTTTTAATGTTTATACAAAAAAAAAAACCCAATAAAGCATTTATTTGTGCTTTTTTAAAAATTTCTTTTATATAATCATTTTAAATTTGACTTATTTATTTGTTTGGAAGAATAGAGATATAATTTGAGCGAATTTAGGATATCATTATATTTATAAATAGAAAATACCTTAGATTAGATACTTTTAATTAATTAGGAAAAACTCCATAAACAACTGATGCATTAAGTGTCATAAGGTTTGAGAAAATGCTTAACCAACTTTTGAATTGTAAATAGTGAAATATCTTTGAAATTAGTTCTTTTATTTTAAATATTAAAAATTACTTTATTTGATTTGTATATTTTCTTATTTTGAAATCTTTTAAATTGTTTTTTATTTATTCTAAGGTTTTTAATGTATTTTTCTAAAATATTTTATTTTATTTAATTCAATACTATCTTACAATTTGATTTTAAACAACCACACTAAATAATGTAAAAACACTATCTATATCGATATTTGCCTAAAGGTTTGTAATGATGGCATTTTAGTTATATTTATACTTTGAACTATTTCCATCATCAAACATTAAATCATGAATGTCTTTAAACTTTATTTACATTTTCCAATTACAAAATAATAACCTTTAAAGACATTCATGATTTAAAGTTAGATGAATGGAAATAGTCCAACTTATAAGTACAATTATCTATATCACTTTCAATTTTATTTATCTATACTTTTTTATGTTGCTACTTTTTAAGATGAATTATTTTTTTCTTTAATCCATCATATTACTTAATCAGCTTTTGTTTTCATTTAATGATTATGTGTTTTATTTACATATAATTAGTCCTTCTGTTGCTGAAATATCAAAAAGGCCAATTATATTTAACGTTTTTTTCTTTTACTTTGTTTAATTAATCTAAATTTCACTCAGTATATTATTTTAAAAAATCCAATTTTTCTTTCTAATGTCACAATATAATTTTAAATAGTTTCTTTGTTTGATGTGATTTAGTCCAATAGTATAATGTCAGGTTCTGGAATTTAAAGTCCATGAATTTGCAAATCAGATCTGTCATTTCCATTATTTAAAATTCTTATGAATTCCTAAGAAAAAAACAACTTGTATTTTTTTAATAATTTATTTTTTTGTAATTACTTCAAAATTATTTTATTTCTGAGAAGTTTTCTTGTTAATAATTAATTTAATTTCATTAGGTAGATAATATTTAACTGAATATGAGAAATAAATTTTGATAAAATCTAATTTACTTCAGCATTAATATTAAATCAACTGATTATAATTAACATGACATCATTATAAACCAATAAAACATTATATGACCTATCACATGTCTTCAGCTTACATACTGCTGTTTTAGTAATACATTTTTCCACTTTCTTTTTGCCACTTAGTAACTTCTTGTACTTTTCTAGCCTGCCATGAATTAGAAGTGATTTTAGTTACTAAAAAACTAAGTACTTCATAATATATAAAAACTAAACTAGAATCAAATCTATAATAACTATACAAGCAAATTGGCTTAGATTGAAAACATTTATATGTTTTTCAATTTGGGCTAACAGCTTGATAATATAACATGGAGATAAATGATAGTAGGTAAAAGTGAGATGCATTAGATTCTCAGCTTCAGTTGCATTGTTCCAAGATCCAAAGCTCCTCACTGATGAAAGCCATAATCTTGAAAATAGTCTGAGGATTCCGGTTAGGAAAGCACAGGATAGGGATTTATTACACACTATTATCTGGTAGTTATAATTGCTATCTGTTACTGTGACATCATTACGTAATTAGATTTTATTAATGAATCTTTAAAAATAATTTATAAAAACTAATATTTCAAAAATAATTGAACATAACAATCTCTAAAACTTTTTTTGACATTTTTTTTATTCTTATATTTATGATTCCATCAAAATAAAGTTAGTACAACTAAACTGTTACATTATTATGTGAGGAAAATAAAATGTTCAAATCATGAGGGGGGAAAGTACTGAACTAGGATAAAGAGTTAATTCTTGATTGGATAGTAAATGATTTAAAAAAATGATATAAGACAAAATAAAAAGACTTTGGATTACTTAAAAAAAAAAATTATGAATGACATTTAGTATTAGAAAAAATTCAAGATTATAATATTACAAAAAATAAATAATTATATAATTAAAAATCTATAGTGTTTATATAATATGTAAAAAAAATAATTAAATTACTTAATATTTTAAAATACTTTAATGATATTTTTATTATGTAAAACATTAATTAAAATTACTAAATATTATAATGGATTTCAATTTCTTGATTAAGATTTACCTGGTCTTGATTTTCATCAAAATGAAATTCATTTGAAAAGGAATGATTTCTTGAATCTATTTTAAAAGATTTTAAAATAATGATGACAAAATAGTATAAATACATTATGAAGATTAAATTCAAAAAAGTGACAAGAAATTTTCTTTAAATATACATGTAGATTGAATTCAGTTTATATATAAATTAAACTGAATTTTTTTTTTAATAATTTATCAAGATCTAATCACTGAACACTTTTAATTTTGAAATGTCAGACTATTTTTTTTATATTAATCTAAAAAAAAAAAATTATTTTTCGATGAATTGTGTTTAACATGAAAATAAAAATTATTTTATAGCTATATAATTTTTAAAAATTCTCCTGCTTATTTCATTATTTAACAGATATTGGCTATTGAGAATTGACAAAGTTACATTTAATTCAGCAGGCTTAACCCTCAGTAGATATAATAAGAGAAATTATCAAACTATGCAGTCAATCACACATGATATGCATAAGATGTTAAAAGTAAATAAGATTTTAGAAATCCTTTAATAAGTTATGCTTCATATCAAATAGAAAAACACACTGAGAGTTTAGTATATATTTATTTTAAAGAGATGCTTCATATTCCTATACATATTTGATTGATCAATATATTGAACAATAGTATATGTGGATTATGTTAAAAAAATTAATTGAAATGTTTGTCACTGATAGATATAACAAATACCAACAATAATCATAGAACAGATACTTATTAAGAATATAGCTATTCTTACTCAAAAAAAAAGTTAGAAAGATGAAGAATAAAAGTTTTTACAAAAAGTTTAAGATGATTATACAAATTCATATTTTAGAATCTTATGAATAAATTATGAATGAAATTCTCTACTATTTTTGTGTATATCAATAGAAAATTATTGTCTCATATTCATACAATAAACTGGATAAAATAACAATCAAGTATACAATTAATTTAATTATAGTTATTTTATCATTATTGTGAATAATCTATTTATTAATTTACTAAATGTAGCAGTAATCAATGGAGTCTATTTTGCACTTTAACATCCCAATCTGCCTTTCTAATTAAAATACTATCATGATATTTAAATTCATTTACATCCTCAATTGTATATTTACCCAAGTTAAAAGTTATTTAAATACATCATCAGTATAATGGAGATTATGTTACACTTCAACATCCAAGTCTGTGCTTTTAATTAAAATGCTACCAAAATATTTAAATTCATTCACATTCTCAAATTTGTATAAATTAAAGCTTAAAGTTGCTGAAATTTATTCTTCCAACACCGATTGATAAAAAAAACTTGAATTTGATGCACATTAATTTCTAAACCAAAATCTTTATAATGTGCATTCAAAACATTATAAATATATCTGTAGATCATCTTTTTAATTGTAAAAATAAGTTATTTGGAAAATGTAAATCTAGAAATCAAAAAAATTAAATTCTTATTTTTGCTTTTAATCACTTAAAATTAAAAAACTTTAATCATCAAATGTATAATGCATTTTGATACTTATTCATAAAATCAGCTATAAAAAGTTTCAAAAATATTGTTATTAAGTATTTATGTATTCTTAATTACTTTAATAGTTTGAAGATAACATATCAAATATAATTTAAAATTCTTAGACTATATTATCAGGATTTGCAGCCTTTACATTTTTAAAAAGATAAAGAGCATTACATTGGATACTTTTGTTGAAATCTAAATGATACATAGAATGAATATATCATTAAAATCTAAAATGTTAATTCTTATCAATGTTAAAAAAAATTAAATAATCTCTCTATTAGTTCAACATGTCAACATTATCTTATATATATATAGGCTGCAGAAAGGAGTTTGCTATTAACTGAAAGGAGACTCTTTGATTCCTCTTGGAGGCCTTAAAGGAACCGAGCAGGGCAAATTCCTAATGTCCACTCCATACGTTCTTGTCGTTGCAGCTGTTATTACTATGTGATTATTCGTATAGTATACGAACATGGATGGGCTGCTCACCAACATGCATTAGCCAGCGTGGTGAGTTTATTGGCTTTTTACCTCTGAGTTTAATATCAAGAAACACCATGGTCTTTCTTCTCAGTGCCTGATAAGGCAGAATGAATGTTTGTGTAAATGATAAATATTTTTCCAATACATATATACAATTATGACAGACAAAAATAAAGCATGGCCCTTATTCCCAGGAGGCTGTAAAGTCACCAACCAAGGCAGCAATTGGTGGCAAAAGGCGGAGGGTGCTAAGAATCCCCTGATTGCGGACCCAGGCTGCCATTTGATGACGACTTTTTATTTAGGTACTTACAACTGCAGATCACTTTCAAGTGAAGGAAGATTGCAAGAATTAGAAGAAGAACTGTCTTATATTAAATGGGACATTATTGGACTTTGTGAAGTCAGAAGAAAAGGTGAAGAAACAATTGATTTAAAAAGTGGACATATACTCTATTATAAAGGCACACATATTGAAAATACAAGTGGAGTAGGATTCATTATAAATAAAAAGTGGAAGAACAATATTGTGGAGATTGATGGTGTATTGGACAGAGTGGCAAGATTAGTTATACAACTTAATAGCAGATACCAAATGCAGATAATTCAGGTTTATGCCCCAACAAGTTCTCATAGTGATGTAGTAGTAGAAGATTTTTATATGGATGTACAAAAGGCTTTTGATCAGAGTAAACAACATTTTAAAATTGTTATGAGAGACTTTAATGCTAGAATTGGTAGACAAATGAAAGATGAAATTGCTGTAGGTAATTTTGGTTATGGTAATAGAAATGAGAGAGGACATAGACTTGTGGAGTTTGCAGAAAAAGAAAAACTTTATATTATGAATTCATTTTTTGAGAAAAATGTTAAAAGGAAATGGACATGGAAGCATCCAAATGAAGGTACAGCAGAATTGGATTATATTTTGACTAACAGAAAATACATATTTCAAGATTGTAATGTTCTTAATAAATTTAACACAGGAAGTAATCATCGATTAGTAAAGTGTAAGTTACGTGTTAATGTAAAACTAGAGAGACAAAAATTATTAAGAAAAACAATATTTACAGTTGATATTCCTAATCTTCAGAAACATTCTAATGAATTTAAATTAGAACTTACAAATAGGTTTCAAGTGTTAGAAGATTTTGAACATGATTCAGATTTGAATGAAATTAATATGAAAATAACTGATACACTTTTAAAAACTGCAACAAACATAGCTGGTAGAAAAAAGCAGCAATTGACTAATAAAATTTCTACTGAGACTAGAGAATTTATGAAGAAAAGAAGGAATATGAAGATATACAAAAATGATGTATTAAAAAGAATTGAATATCTCAAATTTTGTAAAATGGTACGGAAAAGAGTTGAAAATGATATAAGAAAGTATAACTGTGAAATAGCAAGGAAAGCTGTAGAAGAAAATAAAAGTCTCAAAAATGTTAAACAACATTTTGGTATTGGTAGGAAATTTATATCTGCAATAAGAAAAAAAGATGGAATTATTACTAAAAAGAGAGATGACATCATGAAATTGGTAGAAGATTTTTATCAAGAATTATATAGTAATAAAGAACAAGTACCTCCTATATCTATTACATCTTCCGAATTGCCCAGAATTTTAAATGAAGAAGTGAGACATGCAATTAAGTGTATGAAGAAAGGAAAGGCTCCAGGAAATGATGGAATTATAATTGATATATTAAAAGAAGCAGGTGAAGAAATAGAAACAATTTTAGTAAAGTTATATACCAAATGTCTAAATGATAAAGATGTACCGGAAGATTGGAAGAATGCAGTAATAATATTAATATTTAAAAAAGGTGATAAAGAAGATATTAGAAATTACAGACCTATCAGCCTTTTATCAGTTTTATATAAAATTTTTACCAAGATCATTACAACTTGTCTACAGAGAACTTTGGATTTCCACCAACCAAGAAAACAAGCTGGATTTAAAAGTGGTTTTAGTACAATAGATCATATCCAGGTATTGAGAGAAATCATAGAAAGGACAAACGAATATGAGTTGTCATTATGTTTTGGATTTGTAGATTATGAAAAGGCATTCGATTCTATACACATTTCTTCAGTGATTAAAGCATTGGATCATCAAGGTATAGATCCAGGATATTGTCATATTTTAAAGAATATTTATAAAAATGCAACAGCAACAATTAGATTACATAATGATACTGAAAAAATCAACATTGAGAAAGGTGTAAGACAAGGTGACTCCATATCTCCAAAACTCTTTACAGCAGTGCTGCAAGAAGTATTTTGTGGATTAAAATGGGAAACTAAAGGAGTGAAAGTAAATGGAGAGTATTTAAGTCATTTAGATTTCGCAGATGAATGCTTCAGAGCTTCAGGAAATGTTGCAGGAGTTAGCAGATGGAAGTAGAAAAGTAGGACTAAAGATAAATGTTAAAAAGACTAAAGTAATGTTTAATTGATTTGCTCAAAATATGAAAATAAAGATTGATTATGAAGAATTAGAAGAAGTTAACAGTTACAAATACCTTGGTCAGATTATTAATACAGATGGAAACATAATGGAGGAAATTAATCATAGAATTAAACTTGGTTGGAGTGCTTTTGGTAGAAATAACTTGATACTAAAAGGAAATATGCCTATGTGTTTGAAAAGGATGGTTTTTAACAAATGTGTTTTACCAGTTCTTACTTATGGATCTGAGACTTGGACACTTAATAGAAGAGCAATACAGAGACTTCAGACCACTCAAAGGAGTATGGAGAGATGTATGTTGGGAGTAACAAGAAGAGATCGAAAACGCAATGTATGGGTAAGACAACAAACAGGTGTTATTGACCTTATTGAAAAAATTAAAAGATTGAAATGGAGTTGGGCTGGACATATTGCTAGAAGAGATGATAATAGATGGACAATTGAAATTTTAAACTGGATTCCAAGAGATTGTA
The DNA here is from genome assembly GCA_028023455.1 of Epiperipatus broadwayi. Taxonomy (NCBI): domain Eukaryota; kingdom Metazoa; phylum Onychophora; class Udeonychophora; order Euonychophora; family Peripatidae; genus Epiperipatus; species Epiperipatus broadwayi. The sequence goes on along the minus strand of JAQFVV010000004.1, from coordinate 43,929 downwards.
AAAGACCCAGAAAGAGACCACATGTGAGATGGATGGATGAAATAAGAAAATGTGCAGGGGTGTTGTGGAGAAGAGAAGCTAAAGATCGGAGATTGATTAAACTTGGAGAGACCTTCATCCTGCAGTGGATTGATAATGGTTGTTGATGATGATGATATATATATATATATTTTTTAAAATATCATCTATATATTTAATAGCATATTTTTCAGATTAATATGTTGCTTTCATTGCATTCATAAAGAAGTTTAATGTGAACACAATGTAAGACTATATTTCCATTGCAATTTTAATCCACAATAATTTTTAGGACATTTTGTCAAGTATTGAACTTTTTCTTTTAATTCTCTATATTGCTTATGAAGCTCCACACATTAAATTTATTATAGTGGAAAATAATACAAGTTTTGTTTTAACTAAATCACTAATAATAAAATTATTAGAGAACTAATCATAATTCTTGTTTGTATAATAATAAATGAATAATTAATTACTCAGAAATTATGTATTGTTTAGTTTAAGCACCAGTAAATCATGGGTTTAACTTCAATCCAGAAACTTTTAACTATTGAGTTTGTCACTTTATCTCTTCACTAAATTCAAAAATAATTTTGTCTGAATTCACAATATGCTTTTAAAGAGAATTCTAGGCCTCAATAATATACCATGTTTATGAATCCATATTTTATTGTTAATAGCAGTTAAAATTTAGCATGTGTAATAGTTGCATTTAAAGAATAATTTCAAATTTCATATTAATATATTTAAAATAGTTATTTTTTAATGCAATTATAATTTTAATCAAGGAATGTATTAACAAATTTATCAGAGTAGCCAATATTCATGTTGGCTACTCTGATAAATTTGTTAAAAGTATTTTATTTAATAGTAATAATGTAAAGGATAAAGAAAAATATGATTTTTTTTTTTCCTTTTAAATTGTCTTCATATAGAATTGTATGTACAAATAACAATATGTTTGGAAATAAGAAAAGTGTTTGGAAAAGGATATTACTTTGAATAATTTATTAAATAATACAAAGGAAGTTTTTGATAAAAAGATTATTCCTGGAGTAGTATATATTCTCCTTTGTTTTTGTAAGAAGGTATATATATAAATCAGAGTAGTTTGAGCTTAAATGAAAGGATAAAAGTACATAAAAGTAGGATTAGAAATAAATAGTTCTGCTTTATATATCCATAAAAAAACATACAGGTCACACTATTAGTTTTATGAGGGTAAGATTGTTTTCTTCGAAAGAGATGAAATAAAAAGAATTAAAGACTTTTATTATTAAAAATTTATGATTCTGAAACAATTAACTTATTTAAAAGTTCTTTTAATATTAAGGATAGGTGAAATGTAAGTGAAATTGTCAGTAATATTTAGTATAAATTTGTCTTTATCTTATAGTCCTTTACACGTAGCAGTCAAATTACCATTGATTGTGTTTTAGAGTTTATTTTCTTTGGTGATTTTGGTTGAGTTGTAAATTTGGGTAATTTTGATTAAATTATTAAATATATTTTCAGTATTGTTTTCCATTATTTTCAAATCTAACAATAAAGTAAAAATAAATAAATTAGTAAATAATAACATGCTACTATTAATAACTTATTAATTAGTTTTAGAAGCATATTCTTTATATATCATTTATAACAAAAAATAAATAATTTATTCCAATGTGCATATAAAATTCTTTTTGTCTCTAGAAATTAATATAAAGTTTTGAATAGAATCCTATTCTACAATTTTTCTCTTGTACCTATTTATTATCTGAAAAATAATTATATTTTGTGTAAAGCTTCCAATTTGTTTTTGATTTAAAATTTCATTTATACGCATCTATTAAGATTAATTAACATGTTTCCAATCCAAAAACAGATCCATCACTATCAGTATCAAATTAAATGAAATTTAAACATTTTCACAAAACTTTTGTGATATACCAGACATTAAATGATTACTTTTGAGAGCATAGTAAAAATGATTTGTTAGGCTAAAAATCTTTAAAATTGCTATCCATAAATGAGGAATGGTAAAAAAATATTTTATAATGAAAATAAATGCAACTAACATTAAAGCAATAAAAATGAATAAAAAGATTGACATTAGGGCAAAAAGTTATAGAAAATGTAAATATCTTATAAGTTGATTAATTAAAAATTGTTTGGATAAATTGATTTTCCTGAGCTAATGTGTAGCTGGATGGAAACTCATATTGATTAGCAAATTAAATAGTTAAGAAAAAAAAGGAGATAAGATTTGAGATTTTAAAGATATAAATTAAATGTTAATGATGAAAATTTGAAAAAATAAGTTCAGAAATACAGATTAATTAAAAAAAAAAAAAAAGAAATGAAAAAATATATACTGAGAAAAAAAATGGAAAATATATAATTAAAAAAATGATCAAAATTTTGAATTAGCCATATGCATACAGTTAAAAAAATTGTGAAAGTGATTAAGGCATTGTGAAGAGAAAAAAAACAACTTAAAAATGTTATATGATCATTAAAAAAAAATCACAGTTATGAGTCTAAAAAAAAAAATATGATAGAAAATAATAAAGGGGGATCGGACTGAAGTAGAGGGATTAAACATTTGGAAATAATTAATGATGGCAATTCATGATTTATTTCAATCATAAAGTACTTAATTGTATTTATTTTGCTTAAAAATTATTTTTTTTTATGAGTTTATATACTTTACCAGTAGCACTTATATATATCTAAATTTTTTTTAAAAAAGCATCTGCTAAACATTTAAAGTGCATGGAATACTGGAATGTGCTGTTGAAACCAAGACTTGAAGTCTAAGTTTCAAATGAGGAAGAAAAAATTATTGCAAACTTAAATATTTTGATGCAATTACATAATAAAACTGATGTTAATATATATTCATGTGTGAAATATTACAGATAAATAAATGCATGAAGAAATTTTTAGTTAAAACAATAAATGCTTAATACATAAAATATAGTATACCTTTTTCAATTGATAAATCAGTTTCATGACCCTTACTCGGCATAAAAGGATTCATTTCACATAAATCTTCTTTCGGAGTTGATGTCATAATATTGATAAGGTCAGGATAAAAAGATGTAGAATCATGATCTAAAGTGAATGAACTTGATAATTTATTTTTATTTAATCCTGAAAAAAAATTGACATTTGCGTTGCAATCTAAACTAGTATTCACATTAATATCTTCTATAGTTTCATCTTTGTTTTCATAATCCAATATGCTTATGATTTCAGTAGAACTATCTAGTGCATGAATTTCTGCAAAGTCTTTATGTAAAGACTTATCTTTTTCCTTGAATGCGATGTTTTTTGTCATTAAATTTGGTTTTAAAATTCTTGGTTTGAATTTCTTAGTACCATGAAACCTATTAAATTTCAAACATCTTTATTTTTAAAAAAGAATTACTGTAATAATTATATACATATTAAAAAAATAATTAAACACACATTTAAAAGTATATATATATATTGTAACCTGTGCTATTGCTCATTGTACTATTTAAAGTGTTTATGCTATTTTTTTTAAAAAAGAACAAAACATGATAAAATTTATTGTGATATAAGAATATGGGTGAATTATGCTATCCAAATTTTTTTTGGTTTAATTAATCTATTCAAGTAACTATAAGTATAACCTTGAAATAACAAAATACCACATATAAAGTTAAGAATTTTTTCTTTGACTACATTTCATATTATTTATTACTGTTTAATTTTACCTTACATATACAATAATTTGTTATTTATTAGATTGTAAATTTATTTAAATGAAGATACCTTCACTTATTTAAATTTCATCTCTGGTGTTATAATCTGTTCAAATTTTTGTATAAAAATTTGGCAAAAGAATGAAAGCAGTTTTATTTTTACTCATCATATTTGATAGTTGTGAAACTGAAAGGCATTGCACAAACTATTGCAACATATTGAAGTTAGGAACTTCTCTCTACAATTATTTTAGATATATAAAGTAAATAATTATATTGAAATTAAATATGTGAAAAAAAACTTGTTTTGATCAAAAGTTTCAAAAACTTAATATAATAGTTTTGATAGTTTACTAACAAACTTGTGGCAGCAAGACACAATGGTCAGTAGGTAATATACATTTTATAATTATATATTAGCTTACTATAAAAATAAAATAGAAATTACATATAATGATCAAATTCTGAATTATAAATGATACAAAGCTGCTCTGTGAGCTTTGAATTATATTACTATTCAGAGATTAGCTTTATCAAGGAGTTGAACAAGGTGCTTAAATGCTATGATTCCTATATTGCAATGTTATAATATATGAATAAAAATAGATTTAAAAAAAGTAGTTAAGTGAATTACAATGAAAAGCCAATTGACCATGTATAAAGTTTATAAACAGAGAAATTAATTCTATGTATTAATATAAAAAATTGAGTAAAAATGCCGAGAATATATTATAGGTACATATTTATAAGAAGTGATAGAAGAGAATTGATAAATTAGTTTTAAAAAAGTAGAGTGAATATATAAAAAAAAAGTCTGGAAATATATGTGAATAAAAAGTATGTAAAAGATGAAAGGATATATAATAAGACTAAAGGAAGCTTATTATTATTTGATACAAAAATAGTAGATATCAGGGAAAGAACGCTAAAATGGAATAAAAATTCATGTGTAGATGTTCTTTATATGGGAGAGTACTGAATATTTATTTTTGAAATATCAAAAGAGGATCATGATAAATTTGATGTGACTGAAAGATAGAAAAGGTAGAGGTTTTATATGATCTCTATAATAATGAAATCCATGAAACAATTTCCATTAAAATGAAATAAGAGAAAGAGAGAAAAAGAGTCAATGTTAAAAGAATGATTGATCATAAGGAATAAAAAGTATATAAGTTTACTATAGTATATAATTATTTTAAAAAGAATGAAATGAGCTAAAAGAATCTCTGGAATAGGGTCTATGCATAGACACTTTTGACTTCGTCTAAAGAGGTTATTTTACAATTAATATTATAGTAATTAGCCCTCACTATAAATTAAAAAAAATAGATATACGCTATCTTTAAAAGATCCCCTCCCCCATTTTATCATATATAATTGCAGTCAAAATTATCACTTCATAAATAGAGATCTGTTGTGTTTATTTGTTTTGCAAATAAAGTTGTTTTCATTTTAAACTGTTTATTTTTTGCAAGTTGTGATATTAAAATCTTTTATTCACATTTAAGTGAAAAAGTTTTTTTTTTTTAAAAAAAAAAAAAAGGAGAGATTGAAATATTATAGGCAATTATTCTAATTTTAATATTTAACAAATAACATAACAAGGGAGATATATGATTTACATTTAATAAAATTATATAAAAAATAATTATTTAAATTGTATTTTTATTACTTTTTGTTAATATTAAAGTTAAATTTCAAAACAATTAAATGCAAGACATTCAAAAACAAATGTTCGAGGTATGTGTATGGGTATGCAAAACGAACCATGGAAAATTTTAGTGTCACGTAGTTTCTAGGAGATAACCATAATAATTTAGGATGTCATTAATTTTGCAGTAAAGGGAATTGTTTACCCTTAACAAAAATTAAAAAAGAAAACTAGGTACTTGATAAAAACTTTCGATCCAACTAGATCATTTTCTTTTAATACAGTTTTAAAATATGGCAATAATAGTAAAGTTATTAACCATAATAGTCAGTTAAATAAAGAGAGATCAATGGGGCTTGTGAAATTTGTTCCGATTGCCTACATTACCGTCAAGTCTCCATGGCATAATATTAAAATAAAGCAAAAACCTAAAATAAAATAAAAGCCTATCTAACAGAAAATGAAATTATCTTTTCTAAATCTAAATATTGAAGAAGTTACATTTTAAAGATAACCGGAGAATGTTACTGCACAAACCAATTAATAACTTATCAACATTTCTAAGAATTCTTAAATTTTTATGTCTACTTATAATCATCTAAACAAGTTTCAGGAACAATAGACTTTATCTAGAACATTTAAAACTTAACAAGAATGAGCTTTCTTTTGGTCATCTCCATTCTCTTATACAAATATCATCCGGGAAACCGATGATCAGATTGAAAATGAACTTTGAATTCAGGACTTTAGATAAAAAAAGAAATAAAGACATTAATTCCATTAATAATAATTTTATTATGAATTGTTGCTATGCATTTTTTTCTCTCTTAACATTCTTTTAAAATAGCAAAGGCAATATTTTTGATGTGAATGATCATACTTACTAAGTTATATAATGATTCTTAAAATTTATTATCGTTATAAATTTTTAAATCTTATAAATACATTGTTCCAGTGTAAAAGGAATCATGTTGATATTTAGTGAGTCATTAAGGATATTAGTACTAGAAGTAAAGTGTTAGTAAATTTTGTTTATGTCAGGAATAATTTGAATAGTGGCTATCGTATACTTGGCATTATCATATACGGTAATATATATAATTTTTATTTGTATAAGAGATGGTGAATTCTTCTTATTACAAACTTGTTTTATCTGAGAAATGCAAATGTGTGACTAGTCTATTTTTTTATTTAAGAAATGATAAAATTCCGTTTATTATACATTAAATGAGAATGTTCATGAACATATGTAGTAATATATTTACTTTATTTTGGCCACTTATTAAATACATCATTACTTGTGATCCTAAGTTAGTTTGTTTAGAAGCTTCTTACATTATATTTTGTATCAGTAAATAAGTTCAATATATTATTAAAAGGAATTTTTATGCGAAATAGGTATAAAACTATATTCCAAATTAGTTATTTATTTTATTGGTAAATAATTATAATATTCTTTTATATATCCCTAGTTAAGATTTTTTTTTTTCAGCTTATAGAAAGCCATGCTAAACATCATTTTAGAATTTTTTTTAATTTGTCTTTAATACTTTGAAAAGCTGTAGTAACTTCGTAATTACATTTATTATTAATGATAATAGGAATTCACTTAAATGTCAATAAAAAATGTATACATATTTTTATTAAATTTGGTTTTCATGTATTTTCTTTATAAGGTCAATACTTATAATTTATGATTACATGTATTAGATTTGCTATGACATTTAGATATTTACCCTGAGATATTAAATACACATTTTGATATTTACCCTGAGATATTAAATACACATACAGTAATATTTTCTTTTGCCTAGCAATATTAAATTATTATTAGATATTATAACATAGTAATATAAAAAGGAAAGTATGATGTTTACATTAAAAGAAACTTTAGGATTATTTATTAAATTGTTCTAAATATATTTCGAGGTCAATAAAATGCCCTTTTGATTTCGATATATATTTATTTGAAACTTGCATATATGTAATAAAAGAGTCTTAAATGTAAACATGTTTTATCTGTTATAAGTTTAGCTAGCCAGAAGTGAGAGATTTATTAGTATTGATCTATTATTTATAATTACAGTTTTGGCTTATTCAGTTCATAGGAAATATTAAATAAAAAAAACCAACCTCACTTCCCATTATCTTCATACATATGATATAGTTTTGCGATTCAAATACGTGGAACATTTGAAGGGCCAGCTTCTAGTACTAGTTATTGTTACACTTCTAATTAATATATATATATATTACAAATAATATATATTTGTAATTTCAGATTTTTCTTCACTATTACTAATTATGTAAGATTTAATATGCTTGATGTATATAGTGAGAGATGGACAATATAAATGAGCTTGCATAGATTTGCATAAATTATTAGATTTGGAGGCTATGAATATGGAGTCAAATGCTCTGAAAGCGCTTAGCCTTAAGAAATATTAGTGTAATTTTTTATGAATTTAATTTCACTATATACGTCAAGCGTATTAAACCTTACATAAATATATATTTGAATAAAAGAAGAGGTTTTTATACTATATCATAGCCAATTGGATTACATAGCGTACACTAATATAGTGTGTGTGCATAAATATATACATATATAGTTGAAAGGAAAACTAAAAATAAACACAGACAAAAATTATAGTAGATATTTTCTACATTCATTGAAATAAAAAAGTAAATAAATAATAACTCTGATTTAAAATATTGTTTTATAAATTAAACTTTTAAAAGATCTGAATAAATATATATATTGTATTATTATTATTCTGATTGTGAAATGTAACAACACAATACTTGTTTTTGAAATTTTTTTAATTAATTAAAACATGTATGTTTTCAAAGGGATTAGAGAGATAAAAATAAAAACTCTGTTTTCAATCAAGGTGTTGTTATCACCTCAGACGATTTTATAAAAAGACTGATAAAAAAATATCAGTCAGTCTGGATGGTGAATTTTGAAGAGAGCAGTCGGGATAATAGTTTTTTGTAAGAATGGTCAGCTGAAAAGTTGGTTACAATATTTTGTTACAGCTTGTTGAAGTTTGCAGCAGTTGTTTTTAGCTGACCATAGAGTTGGCAGAATAGCTACTATGAACTGATATAGCTGAAGGCAGAACAGTAGATTCAGGAACCGCTACTGTTTTCCTTGCAGGAGTGAATTCACATGGAGAAAATGACCCACTTCTTTGTGCTGAAATTCATAGCCTTAAATGTGGAGAGGACAGTTGCTTGTCTGAAATCTACCAAACCAAGACAGCTTCTTGCCTGGAATAATCCTAGACAAAAAGGGACCAACTACAGACCAAGATTTTACATGAATTGCATACTTTTAACTGATGATGTCATCAAACCTGGATTATATTTTTCTAATGAACCAAAAGAACCAGCTTGCTGAATAAATAATTATATATATATACGCTGATGTATTTAAAGGCATAGAAGCTTGTGGTGAGTAGAGTTATATATGATAATGAAATTTGAATTAATTTCTTAAGTAAAATGACATTTTGAAAGTGATGCAAATTTGTACTTTTTATGTTCATGGTGGGCATATAGTTGAGCAGGGCTTCCTGGATGCAATGCATTCATGATGCTCCAAAGTATAGGCTCAGTACTGTCTAGACCTAGATGTTGAGCTCCCAGAGTAGCCCAGCGGTATATATGTAGGTCTCATGAATAGGCCTTGGTCTCATGAATAGACCTCATCATAGCCCCTAAGACTCACAAGAGATGAGCCGGGCTGGCTTAATGCCTGACAGTTTTTTTTTCTGGATACTACTCTTTGTGGATGATCTGTCTAGGTACTTAGAAGGGGCTGTGCTTAAAAATGAGGTATTTTCTCACAACATCATGAAATTTTGTGTTCTGGTAGCCCATACTTGGCTGTCTACTTATCATGGCATGGGGAGCTGCAGTTCACGTATTCACTTTTCCTATCTCACTTTGCCTACTTCAACAGCATTAACCAATCAAGCAGAAAGACATTTTGAAATTTATATATTTTTAATTCTATAAAACAATTTTATCTTTCGTTTATGGAAAAAAAAAGAAGACATTTTACAATCATCTGTCAAAAATTTGATAGTACTTATTTTAAGTAAAAAAGACTATTCAGCAAAGAGAATTAAATTGAGACAATAATCTGTAATAATTTTATTATGATAAATACTAATGTTGTGTAAATAAATTAATATATTGCACGTCTGTGCAAATTATTTATATTTATATGTGCGTTTTAGTAAACCTAGTATGTAAAATGTATATCATTTAACTGAAACTTTAATCATTTATTAAATTTTTATATCACTTCAGATTTTGGTAATTATTTTGTAAAAAGTTAAATATGTTCAGAAATCATACACATGTATGTGTGCGTATATCTCTCAATTGTATTGCAAATACCAATGCTTGTCATTTATAACACATATTTACAATTTAATCATTTTTTTATAGTTAATATAAATGTTTGATTTTATATTATAAAACGCATGGTCTGGGTACGGATATGTGTATGCGCATCTCTCAGAGATTTTGTATTTACTCGAGGTGATGATGATTTTGCCATCACCCCAGGTTCACTTTTATTTGATACCCCCCATCCCATTACAATATATACATTAAATAAACAAAATATTATTAGAATATATAACTAAATATTATTTAACTTAAAAATTTACTAAATATTTTTAAATGATTAAATAAATAAATAATAGTAATACTTTTTATTTTCAAATTCCTCCTTTTGAATTTGAACAAATTCTTCTTTCACTGCATCTAAAGATGAAAATTTAATTTCTTTTTCACTTCTAGATTTGTCAAGAGTTATGATGGATGCTATGAAAAAATATCATTTATTAAATTAAAATTAGAAAAATATATTATTCAAGTGGGTTTTTTTTTACATTAATAATTTATTTATTTCAGTTTTATTTAAAAAGTTTACTCTAAATTATAATTATAGTAAAAACAATGGGACATCAGTTATCTGAACTAACTGGAACTAGATGATTTGTAGGATAAAATTGAATAATCAAATATGCATGAGAAATTAAATGTAATATAAAATAATATATATATACATGCAAAATTATTATTATATTTTAAAAATATAAATTACAATAGACCCCTGTATCTGCAATATTTAAGTTCCAAGGCTTGTTGAAGATGCCAAAATTTACAGATAGTGGAAAACTGTATATAAAATGTGCATTATTATCAGATATGTTATCACAAACTTTTTAAACATATATATAGTAATATATGCATTACACACCTATAGTACAATTATATTTAAAAATACATCAATCAATATATATATATATCACAAAGACAATTAATAGAAAATAGACAAACTATATTTAGCAATCTAATAATAAAATTAAACTGTATCTTCAAAATAAGAGTCATAGATCAATTCATAGATCACATGACCCTATCTCTTAAGCTTGTAAGTTATAAACAGTGAGGATTGCTAATTCCTCTACAAGCTTTATGATAAATGCTTAGCCAGAGCCAGCACTTAAAATATCTCTGTCAGGAACCCCTCCCCAAACCCCCGACCATGGTTTCGTGCTTTGGCACTCCTCAGAGAGGTGTCAGGGTAGGTTCAGACACTAGATCTAAAAATACCAACCCAAAGCTAAGCACTTAGCTAAAAGTTATCTATTGAGTGGAAAATCTGAAATTTTCAGACATCTACATGTCTTCAAACCCAGCTATCCAACTCAAATAGTTATATGGGGCTGATAGATCTTCAGCCATACCATATATTAGTAGTCAAAGCAATATAAAATTGCATAAGACTTTTGGCAGAGACTATAAATAGTCAAAATAAGAGTCATAGATCAATTCATAGATCACATGACCTTATCTCTTAAGCTTGTAAGTTATAAACAGTGAGGATTGCCAATTCCTCTACAAGCTTTATGATAAATGCTTAGCCAGAGCCAGCACTTAAATTATCTCTGTCAGGAACCCCTCCCCAAACCCCTGACCATGGTTTCGTGCTTTGGCACTCCTTAGAGAGGTGTCAGGGTAGGGGTTCAGACACTAGATCTAAACAGAGATATTTTATGTGCTGGCTCTGGCTAAGCATTTATCATAAAGCTTGTAGAGGAATTGGCAATCCTCACTGTTTATAACTTACAAGCTTAAGAGATAGGGTCATGTGATCTATGAATTGATCTATGACTCTTATTTTGACTATTTATAGTCTCTGCCAAAAGTCTTATGCAATTTTATATTGCTATGACTACTAATATATGGTATGGCTGAAGACCTATCAGCCCCATATAGCTATTTGAGTTGGATAGCTGGGTTTGAAGACATGTAGATGTCTGAAAATTTCAGATTTTCCACTCAATAGATAACTTTTAGCTAAGTGCTTAGCTTTGGGTTGGTATTTTTAGATCTAGTGTCTGAACCTACCCTGACACCTCTCTGAGGAGTGCCAAAGCACGAAACCATGGTCAGGGGTTTGGGGAGGGGTTCCTAACAGAGATATTTTAAGTGCTGGCTCTGGCTAAGCATTTATCATAAAGCTTGTAGAGGAATTGGCAATCCTCACTGTTTTTAAACTGTATCTTGTTTTAAAAAGAAATTAAATAAAAAAATTATTTGCTTCCTAAACCTAAAAAAAAAAATGCTGGCTTACAATTAGCTATCATTTTTGTGCTTATATGAAAACTTTATCATTTTATTAAATTTTATTTTAAATTAGTCAACATGTTTAAACTAATTTAAATTTGCATTGTATTTCTTCATGTATTTCTAAATAAGCATATATATATTTGTAAATATGTGATTTTTATGTATATCTTATTTTATAATAAATTAAAAAATAAAAGCTGTACTAAAAAAAATTATAATAATATCAACTATTTGCTTATAGTATTTACACAGTGTCCAGCAATTGCATGATAAAAATAAAATGGTAATTATAACATAATCGGGCTTGGCCATTTGATGGCGTTGTTGGCAGTCAAAAACAATACAATGTACGGTTTATGGGGCCACGTGATTTTTAAATCGCTGTTTTTTTTTTGGTTATTAATTTATTGATTGCTATAACTTTTTTTTCTTGCCTTTTTAATTTTGTATTTACTAAATGACAATCTTTTTTTTTATTTTTAAATCGCTGTTTTTGGACAAATTATCATCATTCCTCCTTTTTAGATATTAATTGATTGATTGTTAGAACTTTTTTTGCAATGTCTATTTAGCGATGTCTTTCGCTTAATTATTGCTTTCTACATAACAAAACAACTGTGTAAGGTTAGGGTTAAATTTAGGGGTTAGTTTTTAGGGTTAGTTTTAGGGTTAGTGTTCTGTTGTTTGTAATGCTAAAATAAAAAATATCAAAATCGTAACCATAGTCGGACAAAAGAAAGAAACTCAAACTTTTTTAAACAACAACAAACACATATAAATGTATTCTTTACTTATTAAACATGTTTATAATATGTGCTTTCTATGAAATTTACAAAAAATCATGTATATTTTTATTGGACAGCAGAAATACTCGGCTTCTGTTTTCGGTAACTGTGGAAAAAGTTATGCGATCACCAGCCATTTTATGAACTACATGGTATTTCACGTGAAAACGACATTTCGCATGCGAACTCGGCCGAATTCTGTTGACGTATCCTTGGCAAGCTTTTACACATTACACCTTCTCTAAATAAGTGTGTGGCCATTTGGAAAATTACTATAAAATCAGGTTTCTTAAATTCATTACAAATACAAAGATTGTGTAATGTATATTGTAAAAATTTGACTAATCAAACTACACACACATATATATCAAACTGTACATGAAAGCTAAGTGTGTGGATTCACAGTAACTGTCGCGAAGCAGAAATAGGCCGTATTATTTCTGCATTATGTCATCATCAACGGCCTTCTAATGGCTAAGACAAACATTAGATGTTTTCAATAGCCGTAAGTCAGGCCTTGTAAATGGCATTTGTTAGGTGTTTTGGCGAGCCAGAACACCATCAAGTGGCCAAGCCCGATTAGATAATAAGTACCAATAAAATTTAGAAAATCAAAATTTAATAAGTGAAATATTTTGAATAGACAAACATATGCTCACAGCTAAGTTAGAACTAAGTTAGAACCAGGATGTATTCCAAAAAACTGAAGGACAAAAAATGTATAAAATTAGATAAATAAAAATATGTCAAAATAAAGCAATAACAAAGATTTATTCCACAATTTATCATAAAATTGGAAAAATTTTATAAATAAAAAAAATAGATTTTTTAAAAAATTAAAAACAATAATTATTATGTTATCAATTAACTAAGATAAAAAGGCTGTTCTAATCTCCTTCCACTTTATGCCCTGCACTGTTTGGGACAGTAAGTAGAGCATCCATCTTGGAATTGGGAGGTCCTAGGATCAATTTTAGTGCTCACCCTTTTTAAAAACTCCTAAGCAATAAAAACATATGCCTTTTTTTGCTTGTGCAGTTTGATGCAGTGATAGAGCATCTGACTTGGGATCGAGAGGTCCCAAGATTTATTCTGGCGCTCAAACTTATGAACTCCTGAGCAATAAAACCATTAGTCTTTTTTTCACCCCAGTTTATAAAAATTAAAATATTGTACAATCAATCAAAAAAGAGATATATTCAATACATTATTTACTACAAGAAAGAGATTTTTTTATTACAAAAAGAAAAAATAGAAAGTAATTTTATTTATTGTACATAATGTTTGCATTTTAAATTCCTGCTATTAATAACTAAAATGCAATTTTAAAGAAATATTTTTTAATTCTTTAAAAACAGTTTAATGATTTTTTTTAATAATCAAAATATTTTTTTATAATAAACCTTTTAACACAATAACACATTTAATATTAAATTTAAAATACAATAGTTTAGCGAACCAAGATTAATTCAATATTGGAGAAAGGGGGTAAACAAATAAGCAGTTCAGATGATTGATGTTTTTATAAATGAATATCTAAATGCAATGGTTGCATGAGCAAAAAATAAAAATATATTAATAAATATAATTAGGTGATATATAACAAGACATAACCACATTTACATCAATTTATTAATATTGAAATACAAGTATAGTAGTACATATACTTAAGTTAGATGAATTAGAGGGTATTTGAACTCAGAATTTCAAGCTCCCTTTAGTCATCCATTCCATCTCATGACCACATGTGTGGAAAAGATAAATGATCTCCAATATCTGTATTCTGTGCTGAACCAGTGCTCATCAGTTAGTCCAGATCATCATCTTCTGCACATATATATAATCAGTGCTTGGTTTATATTAAGATAGCAAATCTTCAAATTTTAATGGGCAGGCTTCAATCTTCTCCACTCTTCAACCATAAATGTCATGAAAATCTGATGATGACATGTTCAAATTCCTTGTTTTCCAGTTTTTTTATTGTTATACCCATGATAACCATAAGTTATTCTGGTCCCTCATATATAGGACCTCAAGCCCATTTAAATACAAAGAAGAGGGATGAGCAGAATACAGGCTAAATATGTAGTATTTAAATACAAGTATATATATATCTATACTTAAGCTAGCTGTAATTAAAGGGTATGGGAAACAAGGAATCTGAATGTGAACATTTTTAGATTTTCAATGATATGGATGGCTGAAGAATTGGAGAATGGAGAAGATTGAAGCCTGTTTTTTAAAGTTTTGAAGATTTGTTGTCTTAATATAAACCAGGCACTGGTTATATATATGTATGGGAGATAATGATCCGGAGCAACTGATGAGTGCTAGTTCTGCATGAAATATGTATATTGGAGATTATTTATCTTTCAACATGTATGTCATCATGTGTATCAATTGTATAAGATGGAGTAGATGACTAAAGGGAGCTTGAAAGTCTGAGTTCAAATACCCTCTAATTACAGCTAGCTTAAGTATATAAACTATATTTGTATTTAAATATTACATATTTAGACTATATTCTGCCCATCCCTCTTCTGTATATTTAAAAGAGCTTAAGGTCAGAACAACTTATGGTCAACATGGATATGACAATAAAAAACTGGCAAACAAAGGATTTGAACATGCCATCATCAGATTTTCAATGATATGGACACAGCTGAAGAGTTGGAGAGTGAAGAAGATTGAAGCCTGTCCATTAAAATTTAAAGATTTGCTATCTTAATACAAACTGCGCACTGATTATATATGTGTGTGTGGGAGATAATGATCTGGACAAACTAATGAGTGCTAGTTTAGCACAAAATACATATACTGAAGATCATTTATCTTTTCCACATGTATGTTGTCATATGTATTGGTTGTATAAGATAGAGTGTATGACTACAGGGTGCTTGAAAGTCTAAGTTCAAATAACCTCTAATCAAATTAATAAATAATTATTTAACTTGAAACAACAGTATATGTTTTAAGCAAAACGAAATTCAGTAATATTTATCTTTTTCTCTTTGTAAAAAAAAAAAAAAAACAATTATTAAAAACATTCAATATTAAAGCAAGTATAAATTGCATCCAAGCTTGATTTATTGAACGAATCAAAATCATATCATGGTTTTAAATATAAAAAATAATTATAATTTAAAATAAAATAAACTTATAAATCATAGAATAACAAACAAGTATTTAATGTACTTTAAAAATCTTCAAGAAACATTTTGATTTAATTCTTATGCCACTTTAATAAAATTATATGCAAAAAATTAAGAAAAATGATGCTATCTTTTAATAATATGTCAGATCCATTAAAACATATTTTAGATAAAAATAAATTTTATTTTTTCAAAAATAACTTTAAAGTAAAATCATATTACAATAAACAACAATTTACAACAGATATAATCATTATATAAATCTTATTGATATAATTGTAAACAAAATTACCCATAAAAGACAAGAAACCATATTTTTATGTGAACAATGAAGATTACCACTTAGGTCTTCATCAATGGAAATCATAAAAGTAATAGTATTTGTGTGTAAAAAAGGAAAATAAAAGATCTCTAATTATTTTACTTAACACTTACAAATGATTATAGAAGGCCAAATAATTCCAGTGTGCTGTATATCCAAAGTGTATATCAAGTTTTGGAGAAAATGTACCACAAAATTTTTTGATATTATCCTATCAGTTAACAATGGAAAAAGTAAAAAATAGTGTGATATTTCAACAATAAAAAAAAATGAAAAAGAGCTGCTTCAGTTTTCCTTTTATCTAATATGCAAAAGACATGCAGAAGTATTTATTTAAATTCCATTTTTAAGCCAATGTGTGTATCTTAAATAGCAAAAGAATGAGTAATTATTAATAGCACATCGTATGTGGTTTCATTATCAGTGTTGCATTACTACTGAAATTCCAGAACTTATAATCATTCATAAATATTATTGCATTAAAATAGTTTCAGAAATTAATTTAATTCTAGTATTGATTAGAAATTCAATATCATTCTGTGTTGATTGTTTTATTGGAGATAGGCCTCCACAGATCTGAATATTGAATCAGATCATTATATGTGATTTGATTAAAGTCTGAAATGCAGATAGATATATCACAATTGTGTAAACAAGCCTTAATTTGACTAAGATAAGTAACTTTGAAACAAGAATTTCACTGAGATTAGAGATGCTAAGAATATTCAAACTAATACTTGGAAGATTGCTAAGAATATTCAAATGAATCCTTGGGTCTTACAAAAAAAAATTTATAATATTTGTATTAATAAACTAGAAAAAGGAATTATAGTTAGATCCCTGTTCATTTAAAGTTTTTGAAAATCTAATATTTTAATTAAAGAATAATACAAAGTGAAAGAATACCATAAATATGACATCATAGTTTTGTTGACAAATGTTTACATGATTTTAATCATATCAAGATGATTAAAAGGCAAAAATTATTTTCACAATAGCAATGATTATCCATACTTGGTTATTTAAATACTGTCACTAACCTGTGACTTTATTTTTGTAAATAATAATCAAATAAATCACTAAAAGTTTAGTAAGAAATTAGGAAAGACAGTTTTAAGATATTACAATGATTACATCTATACATACATAAAAATATAGGTCTAAATGTAATAGAAGATTTTTAGCTTAGTCATTACAAAAGACATCAATATAATGTGGGATCTTATTGTTAAATGATTCTTGATATTAATTTTATATGAAGAAATATTGTTGTCTTTTGAAAAAACATTAAAATAGATTTCTCATTTCTTAATGATTGTCAATATTGTACATTATCCTCAATACTGCCTTGATGAGTTGTGGAGCAATTAAGTAAATAGTGAATGAATTAAGATTTCTTAGGTGATATATCATGTGTAATTTTGATTATAGCATGAAATCTAATTCTTTATTTATTACATAATTTGAAAAATCATTTATCATTAATTTGATGGATATTCAATACAAAAGATACCTATTTTAAAACAGGCAAAACTCTCCATACAGTAGTGCCACTCACTGCCAATCAGAGTAATCAATGGATGCCAGAAGGCTTGTGCATAAAATCCCATCTAGTGCCTGTTTTAATAACAGTTATGTACTAGCATAAGAAATGGTGATCATGTGATGTTTAGATACATATTTTGTTAGTTTTCTTCCTTTCAACTTCAAACTACTATTTGAAATCATGAAGAGTTTTTAAAAATAAATCAAACAGGGACATGTATATTTGACTATATTTACTGCATTTTCCAATCTGGAACAAAATGAAATGTTCCAAATAATAGCATCTGAAGCATAAAAATAGTGTCTTATGTAAATACATGAAAGATCTTCTTTGGAATTTTCTTTATCAAGTTTAAACTTAAATTCAAAGCTAATAATTTTAATAACCTAACAATATTCTAAATGATAATGCATTTTAGTTTAAAGATTGATGCGACATCATTTAATATTTGACAAACAATTACCCATTAAACTTCATAGAAGTATTTTTTTTTTCCTAGTGATCACAGACTCAATCTTTTGAGATATATTTTAATTTTTGTACATTTAACATTAGTATTTTTCATTCTTTATAACAATGTTCTTCTGTGAGATGAGTTTTATTCAGACAATTCAAATATCAAGTTTAATTAATAGTACGTTTGCATTAACCAAATGAATCACCACTGAGATGATGTCTGAATATTTTAGTATGATAGAAAAGTCTTCCCTTATTATTATGCTTGTAGTTATTATTTTTCTTATTTATCCTGTTTGAAATTTTGTTACATTACTATAATGGAATGGTAAACATTTGCTTTTAAATTCATCTATTAATTCATACTATAATAATTTAGATTTAAAGAATCAGATGAAATATTAGGAAAACATTTATTTTCAATATTAGATGTAAATTTCATTTTGGTAAATTTATTTTCTACCAAAAAAATGTTTTTATTTATATTTCTTATAATTTTTAATATTTTCTTTTTATTTTTATTTTTTTGCATTGGTGTGGGAAGTTACAAAGTTTGCACTAATGGAGAGATGAATTATTAATTTTATTGGTTAACTTTTTTTTTTTTGCTTTTTGATTCCAAAATGAAATTTCTTGAATTTTAAGTTACAGATATTAATATCTTTTTTATGGATTTAATTTGTATTACAATTTAGTGTTTTTATAAAATGTTCATACTGCAATTCCTTAAATATAAAAATTTAATGCAGAATTATTTTTGGTTGTTAGTAATGACATCATCCATGGAAGAGATTTTTTCATTGTCATAATTTCCATCATTTTAGAAATTTTCCCCTCAATTTTTTTTAAAGTATCCATTTTTTTTGCTAAAACTCTTGTAGCAGAAAATAAAAATTACCTACCAAAGTTAAATCAATATAAAAGATTTCTGAGAACAGAAAATCACGTGGTTATTGAACTGTTGTTAGAACTATACACTTATGCAATCAAGCTTGAATGCAAAATATTAATATTGCTTTTGAATTTCAGGCTGGTAGTTTAATGGAAAAAAGAGTCAGAGTTGGCTGTTAGATAAAAAGTGAATTTGGTCCAAAAAATCCAGCTCTATTTAGATTCAAGTCCAAGCTCTTCATTTGTGGATATGAATTTAATAAGCACTAGCATCTTAATGTCTATTAATCATTCTGCTTACAATAAATAGTGGCACAATAGAATAAATGAGTTGGCTCCAAAAACCATGACTTATTGTATTGTAATTTTTTCCCCCAGAATTACTCTAGAAAAATCATATTATAAAAAGAACTTTTAAAATAAATTATATAAATTAGTGTAGCTAATAAAAAGGGTCCAACATTCTTAGCATGCAGCAATAAAAAGCAGTCAGCCACAATCAAGATGAAAAAATGGCTGCTGAAAGTAAAACAAGCATTTCTCGAAAGGAAGAAAAGATAATGCTGAATGAAGTTAGTTTTTAATAAATTACTTACTATTACAGTTTCAAATGGAAAGAAGTTTACATAGACTAAATTAGATGAGTAAACAAACCATTTAGAGATTAATGAACTGTATAATTATCAGCTGTGTGTGAAATAAGATATTTTCACACACTAAATATATTCCATAGCAATTCCCAAAAATAAACAGAATAAATTATTATCAGTAATACAATTTTATTGTACTTGTTATATTGTTAAATTAATTTCTCAAAAAAAAAACAGAAATAAACTTTCTGATATAACTGCTAAAGTTGTGTGTATATTATTCATTTTCACCTTTACAGCTGAGATTATCTCTCTGTGGACATGGCAGATGATGCAGTCAATAGTTTTTAAGAAGAATTTGCATAGAAAATTAAGTTAAATAAGAAATGGCAGTTCCCACTCATAACTTGCGGGAATTTGAAGTCAGTAATTCCTCAATGTGGAATATATATGTTGAACACAACACATAGATTGTTAAATGATGATCAGTAAAATTTGAAGATGATCAGCTTAAAGTTTCAACACTTATTTTTTGTTAGCAATTATATTCTACAAATTGCTTAAGCAATTATGTGATCCCAAGACTTCAGAAGATGTACTGTACAGTGGATTAACAGAAAATCTTATTACATATTTTCAGCCAGTGTAATGAAGAGGATAGTTCATTTGCATTTTTGAATGAGAACACAACTACCTTGAGAGAGTTACTTAGACTGCAATCTGGCATTGCATACATTGGTCAGATATTGTGAAATTTACAACAGATTTAGAGGACATATTCCTGGATCAACTTTTATATGGAATGTTGGACCACAATCTTAGGAAAACTCTACTAAGTCAAATGGATATAATATATAGAATGGCTATCACAAAATGTATAGCTCATGAGCTAACAACAGATAATGCGTACTAAAATCAAACAGTAATAAATGAATTAAAAAATACCATAAGCATATACAGAGCTAAGATGGATAAATCATCTAAAAAAATTCATAAGCAATGAATTAATGTGCTATTGCTGTGGAATTGTAGGGCACATAAAAAGGATGTGAAAATTCAAATTGGAAAAATACTGTATGTGTAGCATTATAGGACACTTAGCTCACATTTGCAGAAAAATGAAAAAGATAAACCACACCTGGACTTTAGATCGGGGAAGGTGGAACTTATAGAAAGTTAGAGATAAAGTCATTAAACAATCCAAATAATGGCGAATTACTTTCAATGTAACCATTTGTAAAATTAAAGTCAATATGGAGGTTGACAGCAGTGGTGGATTATCGATTCTATCTCAGAAGGAATGGAATGAAATTAATGTTAAATCCAAACAGAGTGAAATTGGATAAGATAAATGTAGTAGCCATAGTTGTAATGGAAACAGAATACAAATATGTGGAAAAGTTTGTGTTCCAGTGAAAGTAGATCAAAATTAAAAGTTTTATCACTGTTTATAGTAAAGAGATACATTACCCCACTGCTCGCTCGAAACTAGTTGCGTCCATTAGGAATCAGTTTTAAATTATTTTAAGGTTAAACTAAAAACAGAAATTAGAACAAAGTTTCCTTAGCTGTTTAAATAGGAAATAGCTGAATTAAAAATGAGATCAGTAAATGTGGAATTAGCTAAATGTGCACAACCTAAAGTGTATAAACCAAGGAAAGTTTCCTATGCTCTGAAGTCAAAGGTTGAAGAGATAATAGGAGATATAGAAGAACTGACTACTCCTGTCATCTTGATTGTTAAACTGCATGGGACTACTCATCTCTATGGAGATTACCAAGTTACTGTAAACAAATAAATATAAATAAGGGTGCTTATCCCATGCCAAGTGTATACAAAGTGTAGCATCATTACAGAAAGCCTTGTTCTCATGAAGATAGATTTAAAGTCTACATTTCATCAGATACCGGTCATTGAACAAAATGCAGAATTGTTAACGTTATGCACCCACATTGGTCTGTTTAAATGCAATAAATTGCCCTATAGAATAACAGTGGCCCCAAACGTCTTTCAAATGAAGATGGACATGTTATTACAAAACATAGTTATTCCCTACTTAGATGATATATTTATTACTGCCCAGTCATAAGAAAATGGAAAAATGAGTAATGGAAGTGTGATGTAAGCTAAATAAAGTGAAAGCTAGGGTAAACACTACCAAATGTATTTGTGTAATTTTGGAAAAAAAAAATTGAGACATAGGATATATAAGGATGGAAAGTACCCCAATCCTGAAAAAGTGAGAGCTGTAAAAGAATCTGCCTCTCCTAGGAATGTAAAAGATTTATAAGCCTTCCTGGGAGTGTTAAATTTCTATGAAAGTTTTTTACTGGGTAAATCATATGCATTAACACTGTTGTGTGATTTATTACATAAGGAAAAATGCTGGAAATGGAATGAAGAGCACAAAATCACACTACAGAAAGCCAAGAACTTATTAATGTCAGAAAAACCCTTAGTGCATTATAGGAATAATCTGGAAGTGACAATTACCGCAGATGCTTCAGATTTTGGAATTGGAGCTGTCATCTCACATCAGTATGGTGAAGGTGAATGTTTTATTGCTTATGGCTCCAGGACATTATCATCACTGAAAAAAAATTGTCAATTAAATAAGGAAGCCCTGGCTATAATATCTGCAATAAAAAAATTCCATCAATACATATATGGTTGTAGTTTTACAAAATGTAAGGATCATCGCTCTTTACTTGAAAATTTTGGAAAGAATTAAAAAAATCCTGAATATGCAAGCCAGAGACTTTTAAGGTGGTTAACATATTAGCTGCCTATGACTATGATAGTTTACAAGCTGGGAAATGAAATTACACATGCGGATACACTATCACGACTATCTGTGAAAGACAGAGTTCAGCAGAAGTTTACAGAAGTAAACATGTTAGATGCAATAAATCTTATAAAGAATCTAAATCATTCTAAAGTTGCTGAATGGACAAATAGAGACCTTGGATATAGTAAGCTAAAGAATTGGATCCAAAAAGAATGGCCAAAAAGTCAACCAAGTTTCATTGCTATGGCAATTTGGAATGCTCATCAGAGTTTGTCAATGACTGTATCCTGATAAAATAAAAAAAAAATAAAAAATAGTCATATATCACATGACTTCATTTCTTTTTTTTAAGCTTGTAAAATATAAACAAAGAGCTTTTCTAATTGCTCAACAAGCATTTATCACACAGTTTGTTGAGCAATTAGCAAAGCTCTTTGTTTTCTGTATCCCGATGATTGATCAAGTACTCATACCAGTGGAAGAACAGAAACAAGTGCTAAAGTTGTTACATAAGGAACATCCAGGAGTTGTGCGGATGAAGATGCTCACACATTCATATGTGTGATGGCCTAAAACAAATAGCAAAATTGAACAAATGATAAAAACCTGCCATGATTGCCAAACCATGGCTGATTTATCAGAGAAAGTTTATAAACCATGGTTATAGGCCAAAAAACCATGGGAGCAATCATAGATTCATATAGTAAATGGGCTGAATTTAAGCTTGTGAAAACTATGAATACGAAATGTACCATAAAATTCCTACAGGAAGTGTTTGCCACTCATAGATATCCAGAGATACTGGTATCCAATAATGGACTCGCAGTAAAGACAGTCCAAATTTGAAATCTGCCTTGAGAAAAGTAAAAGCTACAAATATGGAAGAAGCATTGATAGAAATCAAGTTCCACTAACATGTTATCGCTAATATGACAAACTGTAAAACATCTGCAGAGTTGTTGTTGGGTAGAAAATATATTCATTTATGTAAACTTTTACCAGTAAAAGAGAAATCAGAAAAAAGTACTTCTAATGAAGATACGTACAATGCAAATTTCATAAAATTTAGAGTGGGAGAGACTGTATGGGTTTGAGATATATTAAAAAAGAAATGGATACCTGGCACCATAGTTGACAAAGTATCTGAATCATACAAATAATTAAACTTGGAAGTGAATTGCATATCAGAAAACATATAAATCATTTACATTAGTGATCCTCTGATACGTCGATTGTGATTAATATAAGACCTGTAGCAACCAATCCTCAATCAGAATTTTTGATAACTAATGAACTTGAAAATTTGCCCTCTATTAAGCAGAATGATGAAATACAGGCTATGAAGTTAAACTGGATCAAGATATTGTTGACTCAGATAAAGATGAACAGTTACTTAGATTTGAGAAATCAACTGATGTAAACACCAATACTTCTACTCCATGAAGTCAAAGAAATCTGAGAAAGCCTGCCAGATAGAGATCATTTTCTAGAATGAGTGGAGATGTACTGATGGTGCATGTGTGTAAATAAAGTTTTAATTAAGTCATGTACATTGTACTGATAGTATTGCCCCCCCCCCCAAATAATTACTCTAGAAAAAAACGTATTATATAAAAAAAAAATATGTAAATTAATGCAACTAATAAAAAGAATCTGACATTCTTAGCACACAGCAGTCAAAAGCAGACAGTCACAGTCAAGAGGAAAAAATGGCTGCTGAAAGTAAAACAATGCATTTCTTGAAAGGGAAAAAATATAATGCTGAACGAAGTTAGTTTTCAGTAAATTATTTACTATTATAGTTTCAAATGGAAAGAAGTTTGTAGAGACTTAAATTAGATGAATAAACAAACCATTTGGAGATTAATGAACTGTATAATTATCAGCTGTGTGTGAATAAGATATTTTCACCCACTAAATATATTCCATAGCAATTTCCAAAAGTAAACGGGATAAATTATTGTCAGTAATACAATTTTATTGTACTTGTTATGTTGTTAAATTAATGTCTCAGCAAACAGAAATAAACTTGCTGATTTATCTATTAAAGTTGTGTGTATACTATCCATTTTCGCCTTCATGGTTGAGATTATCTCCCCTGAGATTATCTCCCCATGGGCATGGCACGAATTAAATATTCTTTTTATATAAAGTATTTAAAATATTTAATAGTTTCTATCTCATACTCAATTAAATATTTGAGATACATAAACAATTATGACCATTGTTTAAATTATAAAATTCTAGATAAACTACAAATTTTATATCACCTTTTTCTTTTAAAATATAATCCAGTAAATTTTCTAAAAAATGAATATGTTGTATAGCTTCAGATAAGATCGTTGCCTAAAAATAAATAAAAAAAAACATCATTAAATGAAAAAAAAAATTTATATATAAAAACAGATGTATGCATATAATAATATTAGTTGTCCAAGATGCATAAAAACTATATAAAGATAGTGTAATTAAAGAATATTTTATATTCAGTCTTCACAATCTTCTTATCACAATTTAGTTTATATCTTTATTTTAGAAGTTTTCTAAATAAATGTTTTATAAAATAGATGAATAAATTTTAAATTTTTATAATAAATTCATATACATATATGCATGTGATATCATGCTTTCTATATATAATTATTGACTATCATTCTCCAGTTTGAATCAATAAGTATGTATTGATAAAATTTGGTTATACTGATGCTAAGTGCAGAATTAGATAGTTACTATATTTTGAAGCCATGTTAGAATGAGATTGAGTATGATTGTAGGATGCTTATTGATGACTTTTCCATTATACACAGAAAATTCTAGAAATGATATTTTGGAAATACCTATTGAACAATGAGTCAGATGCATATTTTTGATTTTTTCCCCATAAGATATGTAATAAAGTTATTTTATTTTTGTGTTCTAGCTACACTTTTCAGAAGTATATGAAATAAGAAGTATGTTAGCAAAAATTTAAAACATAAATTTAAATTTATATCAATGAAAACTTTTGTGAATCAAAGATAAAAAATTAAATAAATCTACTATTAATAGCATCATATTTTTTTTCCCCTACAAATACTTAATTTAAACAAATTAAGTACTCTATTTCTAATTCATTTAGACTATTTGAGCTATACCAGTTAGAAAACATGTAAGACTTATTTTGAATTACAATCTGAACTTTTTGCTTTCTAAAAATAGAGGAAATTTTAATATAAGTATAGAAATAGTTTAGTGTAATTCAGAAATGTATAGAATTTGATGCTGCTAATGCTAGTGGCTTAATACTCTAGGGTAATCTATATTTTCAGCATCTTAGATAATAAAAATAAACAAGACAAATGAAAGTTTTTATTTACAGAATTTGTTTATGTTCACCATTATTCTCAATATACAAATTTAGATGTTTTTATCTAATTAACAGACACACAGTATAGATTTTTTTTTTTCTTAAACTTTGCAGCAAGTCTGACAATATAATTTTATTTTATTTGTTTGTGATGTGAATATGATATAAATTTTATGACAGCTTTTCTTTGATATCACTTTCCTAAAAATAGATTTATTTGGATACATTATAGTATGCAAAACTAAACATTAATCTTGTGAGACTGGTATTATAAAAAATGAGCATTGCCAATTGCTCAACAAGCTTTGTGATAAATGCTTAGCCAGAGAAAGCATTTAAAAGTTCTTCAACGATTCATTGAGTGTAGATGAAATTAAACTGTTTTTACTTAATGAGAAAATCATTGAAAAATATAATGAATTAATGGATGTTGAATGGCTTTCGAAATTAATGTTTTTTATTGATATGTGTTCACATCTAAATGAATTAAAAATGAAACTGCAAGGTTATAATAAGACAATTGTTGTCATGTTTGATTTGATCAATCAATAATTAATAAATTTTCTTTGAGATTTATACAGTTCAGATAATTTTCAGAAACATCAAAATTTATTTTATACCCAGACATAATATCAATGAATAGTCTCAAGTTAGAAATTTTTGAGTGGCTTAATTTGGAAAATATGGAAATGCAATCAGTCAATTTTTAATTCAGTTCTATATGAAAACATAAATTTGAAGATTTGAGCAATGAATTAGAAACAATGGAAAATGATCGATTATTGGCCATATGTAAAAAGAATGCTGAGAAGGAACACTGACTGCCTGAAATGCTATTCCTGAAACATTTAATTATTTAAAAATATTAGTGCCCACTATACTATCAATTTTATCCTCTACATATACATGTGAATCTTGTGTTCAGAAATGAATTTAATTAAAGATAGTTTGAGAAATAGAATGACAGATGAACCTAGTTCAGCATGTACATTGTTAAAAGTGACAAAATGTGAACCAGATATAAAGCATTTGGCATCCAATATACAACAGCAAAAATCTTATTAAATAATGTCTATTTATGTTGATTTTACATGTTTATTTCCCAAATTTTGTTTTAATTACTATTAAATTTTTTACTATTACATTTTATTCAATTTGTGCTCTTCAAAATAAATATTGTTCACTTGTATTTAGCTTATTTAGAATTTTTGTTTAATTATTATTGTTATTAATATTTTGTTTTATAAACTTTTAAAAAACTGTAAAAATTAAGTTGTTTACATTTTGATTTAATAACTGTATGGTATGCCAATCATTCAATAAATATTTTTTGGAAATTTCTGGCACACACATGTAAAAAGGTTCACCACCACTGGCCTAGAACATATTTAGCTTTTTACTTTATTTTAAAACTTTTCATCCCCCCTCCCTCTCCTTATTCTTATTGGTTCTGTAAAATAAAATAAATATTATCTCTATTTATTATAAATAATTGAATATTGACTCATTGCAATTCGAAAGATTTCGCAAATGTTAATGTTTAATAGAAATAGTGGACTTAATCAGTGAAGAATTTATTAGCTTCATGCTCCCAAATCAAAATGCTTTAGATTTGCCTACATAATTAAGAAAAATAGGTTAGAGATAAGAGGGTCCCTCTTATCTTTATAAAGTCGAATCTTGTGTTATGATTTGTAGAGGTCTCTCTTGCTAAAATTAGGCACTCAAGGCGCATGTACTAAAGCTTTAGCTTTATATAAGTATTACATGCTGACATTGCACTTTATAACTTTAAATTGATTCAAAATATTTCTAAATTTAATATCTGAATATTGACTCATTGTAATTCGAAAGATTTTGCGAATGTTAATGTTTAATAGAAATAGTGGACTTAATAAGTGAAGAATTTATTAGCTTCATGCTCCCAAATCAAAATGCTTTAGATTTGCCTATATAATTAAGAAAAATAGGTTAGAGATAAGAGGGTCCCTCTTATCTTTATAAAGTCGAATCTCGTGTTATGATTTGTAGAGGTCTCTCTTGCTTAAATTAAGCACTCAAGGCGCATGTACTAAAGCTTTAGCTTTATATAAGTATTACGTGCTGACATTGCGCTTAATAAGAATTAATATTTATAACTTTAAATTGATTCAAAATATTTCTAAATTTAATATCTGAATATTGACTTGTTATAATTCGAAAGATTTCGCGAATGTTAATGTTTAATAGAAATAATGGACTTAATCAGTGAAGAATTTATTAGCTTCATGCTCCCAAATCAAAATGCTTTAGATTTGCCTATATAATTAAGAAAAATAGGTTAGAGATAAGAGGGTCCCTCTTATCTTTATAAAGTCGAATCTCATGTTATGATTTGTAGAGGTCTCTCTTGCTAAAATTAAGCACTCAAGGCGCATGTACTAAAGCTTTAGCTTTATATAAGTATTACGTGCTGATATTGCGCTTAATAAGAATTAATATTTATAAATGCTTTTAGTGATTTTGAGAAATCTGTTTGTTAACTTTTGATCTTTTTCAAGTTAGAGTAAAATTTTAAAATCAAGGTTTATAAATTCAGAACTGCTTGAAAATATATATAACTAAGATATATTACCTTAATCCATTAAAAATACTTATCTTTTCAGTATATTAATTAGCTTGGTAGATATGGAACAGAGGGTGAGAAAAATATGAAAAATACTCAACAATTTTACAGAATTATCATTTGTTTTAAATAATGGTCATGAGAGGGCAATTGAAATTATTTTTTCTTTCAATTTAATAACATTTTAAAAATCATTTTAAACTTATTAAAGCAGTCTGCATGTATGCACACACAGAACTTCATGATTTTTATTTCAATGTAATGAAATCAACCTAGGGTAAGAAATCTAATAGGTAATTTTTCACTCTCATTATTAAAATATATATATATATATACAGATGTGCGTATGGTTAAATTGTAGTACATATATGTATTGCTAACATTGAAATGCCTTTCATTTATATATTTGGAAAAGTAAATACATTTTTTTGTATATTTTTCTAAAGAAATAGAAACATTTACGCACAGTGTTGCTAAACATTTAGCAAAAGTCTGGAATTCTGCAAGTCTTTGGCAGAACTTTGCAAAAACACATTTTCATAAAGATGCAAATGACTTCTTGTTTTTAGGAGCAGTTAAGACTTCTGACATGATCGTGATAATAGTGTTTGTTAGAGGAATGTGAATTAAGAATTAGTCAATCTAAGTATATTTTCTTTTCCGACAAAGATAAATTCTAAACAAAAAAAAAAGAACCGTCTGAGAAATTAAAATGTTTGTTAGTTTGCTGGGAAAAGTTGGTTTTGATAGATATATAAATACTGGGTAATAATTTGTATTTTTTTTTCTGAATTCCTGAGTGTAAAAGACTTTATGCAAGTTTCACATATTACAATGGCTCATGAGTAGTAGCAGCGTTAGCCTTCCCTGCCGGATGATCTCTTGGGGAAAGAGAGTGCATCTTTGATGTGGAGAGAACCTGTCAATTCTGTGATGCTGCTGCAAAAGAATGGAAAAATGTACCAGCTTCAAACCCATTTTTTTCTTGATGTCCAGTAAACTAAGAGCCTGCACAGAACCAAGTCTCAACCTGTAAGAAGATAGTTGCCCATCCTGTCTCATCAAAGTCACCATCCATAATAAGTGGTCGCCAATGCAAGCATAAACTCTTAACTTAGGTAAAATATTCTAAATGCATTTTATAGAGCTCTATAATATAATATATAAATTTAAACCCCTCAAACTGTAACTACTCTGTAATAAAACCTTCATTCCAAAAAAAATGTAATTTAGAAACATTATTCCATATGTAATTGTCATAACCATCTGTTAATGAATCTATCTATATCAGAATTTAATTTTAATTGTAAAAGATACTAAATTCTGTAAACTTTATAGCATCGATTTTTTTTATAATTTCTTTTGAAGTATGTCATGCCACTTTTCTTTAGTTATATATATATGTTTTATTGGTTTTAATATCTATATTATGATTGATATGCCAAACTCAGCAAGTATTGGAAAAATGATAGTTTAATATTTAATCAATTTAAGCATAAATTGTGTTTGTTTTGTCTCCAATCTTAAGGAGAAAGATAATAATTATTTTAAAACTTTAAATAACTAACACAAGCTTGATTTCATGAAATCATTTGTCCAACTTCTTGCTAGCTAAAATTTGTCATTTGTTTTTTTAATAAAAATAATAACAGGAAAAACAGATAATTTAATCGAACTTGAAATCTTCTTATATATGTAGTAATTAAATAAGTCTACATCTACTGAAATACTATATGTGTATGTTAATTCTTGTATTAAAGAAATATCCATATTTTTAAAATGTAAATGGGCAATGTTACATATTATGAAAGAGTGTTTATCCCATTATATATAAGTATCTAATAACATATACAGACAGGGGAAAGCACTCTGTCTTGGAAGGCATATCTTATTGTTCCCTTAGCAATTTAATATGATTTATAATTAAGCTTTATATTTAAGCGCATGGGCATTTTATAGTCTATGGAATATGGTTATCCTGATTTTCACTTCATTGCTTGTTTTATTTAATTTTAAATACAGGCTTAAATATCTATCCAAGTATGAGTTAGTGCCTTTTGGCAAGTATAGCAGTGTTGCTTGGTAGAATAATCTGTGCCTACATACTTTCAATAAATGAATATATGTTGAGTAATGCTTATGCGAGCTACCAGACGGATATTTGACCGGTACTGGAAAGAGCTGTATTTATTTTTGGAGCAGATAAAGGGATACTCTATGATGATAGGGATTTATAACCCAAGCCTCCAGTTTCCTGCATGTACCACGCCGAGGGCAGACGTGTCTTCATAGGAACGTATATATATATATTTCTTATTACTCATTAATGGAGATTGGCCTATCCAGCCAATGCCTGCAATAATGTAGGTATTTTCAATTAATGAATATATGTCGAGTAATATTTATGCGATCTGCCAGATGGATATCTGACCGGTACAGAAGAGAGACGTATTTGGAGCAGATAAAGGGGTACTCTATGATGATAGGGATTTGTAATCCAAGCCGAGAGCGGATGTGTCTACATAGGAACATATATATATATTTCTTATTACTCGATAATGGAGATTGGCCTATCCACCAATGCCTATAATAATGTAGCCAGCACAGAATTCAACTCCAGATAACACTGTCTTTTGTAATTAGGTTTATTAATCATGCCTGTTAGTAATATTGTGTGGGATAAATAAACCATGTTTACAATGTAATGGTTAATAATCAAGGGAGCTAGAATTTGCTTTGTTCCATAACTCCTGTTGGGATTAATAAAATAAATATAATAATAAAGATACTTAACTTTCGCGATGTGTGTGTAAATGCGCACCAATTTGTTTTATATAATTTTGGAAATAAATGTAATAATAAAGATACTTGATTTCCTGAGGTGGGTAAATGTGCATCCAGTTGTTTCATATAATTTTGAAAATAAATATAACAAAAGATACTTAACTTTCTCTATGTGTGTAAGCACACACATCAATATGTTATATATATTTCTGGCTGAGAACCTAGTCTGTTATATAACCTGTATCCAATCTATCTTTAGTAATTGGCATATTCATTTTATAGTGGCATATTTTTAATGAAATTGTTAACATATAGTTCATTTGTAATGCTCTTATATATGTTATACTGATATCCAAATATTGTTATTGGTATCCAAATATTGTTCTTGATATCCAAGTATTGTTATTGTTAACATTTAATTCACTTGTAATGTATCATACTGATATCCAAATCTTATTGTCAGTGTTCATGTATAATGTGTCATTACTGATATCCAGGTATCATTGTCATTGTTATATACACATCATACTGGTATCCAAATATTGTTACGATTGTTAACATATAGTTCATCTGTAATGCTTTTATAGTGTCATACTGATATCCAAATATTGTTACCATTGTTAACTTATACCTCATTGAATTTTGTTAGTAATAAATTATGTATATTTGTGTTTATATATTCGTCAACTTTTCCCGTGATTTACCACATCCACCCAACTATATCCACGCCTAATTAAGTGATCTGTGAGTCTGCTCATAACCCCTGAAGTATATTAAAATGGTATTATGGGTATTCTTAAAGTATTAGATTCTTATGAGAGCTAGTTAGTATATAATCAAATTGATTTAGTAACTCTAATTTATGACTGAGGCCAAGATTGAATCCTTAGAGTCCTTGTTCCACCCTGACCACCGGGACCGAGAGAATTGACTACTATTAGTAGCATCAGAAGCATTGATCGAATAGTGGAGATTTTGGAGCACTGGCAAATAGGTTAAAGCCTAGTACTGTTTTGCAACTATCATATCCCAAACATGCTGGGTTTGATGTAATTTTGCTGGGTCTCTGAATCTTGTTGGCTGAACACACAATTCTGACCGTTACAATATATATATATCATATTTAGAATGTGTACATAATTATATATATATATTAAATCAGTAACTAAGTTTTCTATATACAACTATTTCTATTTTTTAATTTAATTTTTTTTTTTTTTTAAAGTAAATTTAAAAAATCACTTTATTTAAAACAATAGCAAAATGTTACAAAAGATGTCAATTTTTTTTTTTTTAGCATTTTTTTAAAACAACTGTTTTAAAATAAAAATAAATGTATCAATTTAAATAGCAAACAGTCACTGATTTATTATACATATATTATTATGTACATATACTAAATATATATATATATTATATATTTTTTTCTATATACGTCATTAGATATTTCTTATGTCCAGAAATTAATTAACTCAATCCTCATTTTTTATAACAAGTTCTAGTGATATATATATCAACAACAAGTATCCAGCCAATTTAAAGTACAAAATAGTTTTACATTTTCATTTATTGCGACAATACTAAAAAGTTAAAAGTAATAGAGATAAAAAAATTTTTTTTACATTGAATGCTTTTACGACTGTGCATTAAAAAGATATAAAATAATTGTTTCTTCAATCACAATTGGAGTTTTTAGATTTAACTTGAAATAAAAGCATGGGGGGAGGGAGAGTCCAGAAATTAATCAAGTCAAATCCTGTTTTTATTTCAAGTTAAATCTAAAAACTCCATTTGTGATTGAAGAAACAATTATTTTACTTCTTTTTAGTGCAGTCAGTAAAAGCATTTAATATAAAAAACAATTTTAATCTTTATTATATAATATAATTTGGATTTATATATGCATATTAAAATATCTATGCTATACATATAAGTGTGTGTTTTATAAAGTATTACCAACTTGCAGTTCAATAAATAGTATTCCATTCTAATCATTGTTTATCAACAAAAGGCAAGCTATTATTATATGCTATTTCCTTTGAACACAAAGGAGGCTTGGAACAAAATGTAGTATAGTTCATGACTCCATTGTATATAAAAATGTTTGTGCTAAATAAAATAGATTATTTAGTGTGGTTCTAATATAAAAGTCACTTATTAATTCATTTATCAGAAAAAAATGATAATTTCTAAAAATGAAACAAAAGTATTTTCATAGCTGTAACGATAGTTAATTACTGTTGTTTATTTTATATCAAAAAGGAGAATTAAGAAACATCTTAATTTTAAAAAATTATTTTTTTCTCTAATCTAAGAATTTGTTATTGGTGAAGGCAAAAAGAAAAATACTATTGAATTTAAAATGGTTTCTCAGCAATTTTCATTAATTAAAAAAGATATATTTTTTTAATCTTATTCTTGTGAGACATACTTGTCTGAATAATTTCTATTAGTAGTAATAAACACTGAGATATGTTTTTAATTCAAGATCTTGTAACATTAAGAAGGAAGCAATTACTAATAGAAATCCATGCCAGTTTGAAGCATTAAGAAAATGCATGCTAATAAAACTATTAAAGATAATTATCAGATTCATCATGAATTATTAAATATATGTTGTGTTCATGGAATTTGAAAAGGTAATTGCATTGTGTAGATCAACAAACTGTTAGCCATATCCTGGCACAGGAGTCAGAAAACTTTTTAATATGAAAGACTATTGGATTACCCCCCCCCCCGCCCTATTAAAGAGTCACAAAGAAAGAAGTATCTGGAACCTATTTAATTAAAGAGCCTCAAGAAAAAACATAAAAAAATATGTTTATGAAAAATATGAATTTTTAAATGGCTGTGGACATATAATGAACATTTATTTTGTAGTAGAACATAATAGAATCTGTGTACATGAAATTCATATGGAAACTACTAAAAACCCCAGCAAGATATATATAAACTAATAAAACTCCATATTAGTAGCTTTCACGTGAATATCATGTATGTTTGAGCTATTGCAATTTATATTTAAATCTGTATACAACTTAATAAAACTTCTCTTAAAACAAAATAAAAACAAAAAATTTTGACAGTTTGATTTATTCACAAATTTTTAATATTTAAATATTCATCCTCTCCCAGAGTTATCAAAATATTTATTTACAAATTATAAGAGAAAATAAAGAATGTGTTTATATTTATCATTATAAAAGGAACCATGAGGTTAAGATCAAAAAGCCACATTTAGTTTGCCAGCCGCAGTTTGCTAACACCTGGCTTAAGTTATTCACATATACATCAGATGTTTATATAGAGATACACATTGAGAAGAAAAATAAATGTTGCCAGATAACTGACAAGTAGTTATTCATTCATATAAATACACATATGAAAAAAATCAACTGTTATTACAAATGAAGCACAGTATAATTATATACATATCAAATTTATTAAACTTTTTAACAAAAATAAATAAATCTATGATAAAGGCATTATTGCTAAAAAAAATGTTTTTATCTGACTTATGAACAAGAGGTATTTTTAGAAGCACTCAAAAATCTACAGAAGTTTATTTTTAGTCTAGTGGTTTTTAAAACAGTAGAGATTAAAAATGAAAAAAAAAATGTTGATTTTGCTATGAGTAGGAGAGATGTTCATCACTGTTAGTTTTCAAGAAAAATTATTTACAGTGGGAAAAGATTGTATACATATTTTTAAAGATTTGTAAATCTAGAGCAATGGTCCACAATCTTTTCAAAATAGAAGCACTTTTGATTATGAGAAAAATTTGTAGAATATCAAACATACTATGGTCATAAAATTAACGATCAAAATTTTCATGATTATGCCTCTTATTAAAAATTTTAGATTATAAATTTCACAATAAATTCCTACATTCTAGTCCCATAATATTTTTAATTTTTCTAATAAGACTTAATAGCCAAAAATATTATTCTTTGTTATACATTTGATAAGTTCTCTACAGGATGGAAATTGATTCACTATTTCATTTTCATTAATAAAATGAATGAATTCTATTAAATGTTTTTAAGTGATTTTATTGTCAATGTATATTTGATAAATCTATCCTTTAAGGCTTAAAAATCCCTATTTCTGTCTGAGAAAGCTAATCAAATAATAATTTTAGGATATAGAGATTTAAGTCTCACACATAAAAACTAATTTAATAATTGCTTTTCAATTAGTTTAAACTCATTTAAATCAAAAAGTCCAATCATCAGTAATCAGATGGCTAAAATTTATGTTTCAAAAAATCAACTAGCCATTCCTTTATATAAAGTTAAATATAGATGTTACCAAATGATTCTAGTCACATATTTGTTGACAAAGTAATCATTGTAACTAATTCAAAAGGCTACAATCTGTTAAAGGTTAAGATATAAATAAATTGTCAATCATTTCTTTTCATTGGCATTTATTATATATTTTGGATTATTATCCTAAGATAAAAGGGTTCAATAATTGTCATGATTTAATTTTAAAATGGAGATATATTAAAAGAGTGATAAGCAATAATAAACTTCACTATTGATAATCAAATATCATTTTATCATAATAAATATCTAATTATTCAATTTATCTTTAAGCAGAAAACATAAATACATTCTTTATCAATTTGCTATTTCCTAACAGTATATATTTGGAAGTAATAACTAGAAAGTTGTGTTTAATATTCAAAAAGTTTAAGGTAACTCAACAGGTTAAAAAAATGTATAAAAAAAATAAAGCTTTAATGATATAAAATGAATTAAAATGATAGTTAATATCTAAAATAGTAAAGTAATTGTGATAGTAAAAGATGATGACTTATAAACTTATACAGAGAATTAATTCCTTCATTTAAACTATTTATGAGAATTACCTTTTTTGTGTTAATTTAAAAAACAAAAACATCCAATATAATGATCTAAACTGAAAATTCAATTTCAATATAAACAAAACATTGATTATTATCAAAATGTAAGATGGAAACAAAAGAAAACCAATCAAAAAATAAGGACTTAAATAAATTGAATTGAATGTAGCTTTTTACAATTACAATATAATGAAAGCAATAACAGACTATTGGATCACTGATAGTTTTTTTTTTTTACTGTAAAAATAGTTACCTTTGTTACTTTGCTTCTATTTTCTTTTTTGTGTTCTCGAACAACATGCTTTAATGTTTCATAACAACTAGCTATACTAGCTCTCCATTTAGCATCAGCTTCTCTTTGCTTGGAGCTACGGGTTCCTCCAGAGTTTGTAGTAGACTAAAATAAACAATAAAAAATAATAAATAAATTAGTATTGCTACAATTTATAATATATAGAAAAATAAGTGATATAAAAATAGTTGAATTATTAATTCTTAATATAAATACTTGGCTTACAATATATAAATATTTATTTTAAAATTTTTATTAACAACAAAATTGATAATGATGATGAATGAAGAACTTATACAGATCTGATTATATACAACAAAGATAGAATTTTAAATATTGCAAATAGTTTTAAAATATACTATAAAAAATATGAAAACTACTTAAATTTCAAACCAAGTAAATTTTTAATCTTATATTTAATCCCAAATAAATGTTGAATGCTCATTAAATCTCCATGTTTTGAATTGTGTATGAATACATTAGAGTCAATAAAAACACTGATAAAAGAATTGGTAAATAATTTTATTTTTTATAAATTCAATTAGTATTTTTCTTTCAGGTATTAGACCATATCTAACCCAGATAACCAGCCAATATTGGCTAGAAAATGGATATAGAGAATGAAAAAAGGATAAAAAAAACTACTAAATTTTCACTATCTACCATTTTAAAATACCTGGTGATTAATTCACTTCATTTCACTGTTTTTTTTATGAAGAGTCATTGGTGAAGTTGCAATATGATATTTAAAGGTGTTTTAGATAGAATAATTTTTAAATATATATAAATAAAATGGTAATACAGGTAATATTTGCAGAAAAAGCAAAAACCTTGGATTATCTAGCAAAATAATAATAAATTTTTAAAAATCTGAAAAAATGTAAATATTAAAAAAAAAAAGATAATGATCAGCAAAACAATAAGAATAAAAATCTGAAAAAATACAAATATTAAAAAAATAACAATAAAGATATAAATGTAAAAAAGATTAATAACAAAGTATTAAAACTAATAAAGAATACTTAAAAAAGAAATGTAGAGGAATTACAAAGGAAATGTAGTTTTAAATTAGTATATGTGAAATAGAGAAAAAATCTGATAGTAGGCTAAAGTAGGTTATAAAATAAGGAAGAAAGATATTCTAAAAATTATAGTTGGATTGAAGAGTGATAAATCATAAGAAATTGATATTCCAGTTGAAAATACTATATGAGAAAATATTTTAAGAAAATTAATTAATGTTTATAAAATTTAAAATTCAAAAGACTGTCATAGGATTTTTTTTACAGATTGATCTCAATAAATAAAACAATTAAAGTTGCAAAATATGAGTGAAAAAATAAACAATTTTAAATTCTCATATATTAAGAGCAATTCAGTTTTAGAAAAGATAAGGGGCAAAAGTTGTAAATAGCATTATGAAATTATTCATAAAAGTTATTTTCTCAAAAAATGGAAATTAATAAATAATGAAGAACTAATATTTATCAAAATATTCAATTGCAATTTAAGAATTTTTTTTTCTTTCTAGTCTTATCTTCTAGCTAATATTGATTTTTATTCATCAACCAAATAAATGGATAAAATTAATTTGGCTACAGGTTGGTTAGCTAAAAAAAAATCGTAAGTTTGCTTGAGAATTTTCAGTTACAAAATTTCTCCATTCAATATTACTTCCTAGTGCAAGACATAGTAATTAATGGATAATAGAAAGTTAATGCACCAATATCCTACTCATCCAATATCACCAGATTAGTTTCTAACTATGACTTTCATCACTGAAGATCCTTGAATCTGAAAGCATTGCACCTTGATCTTTGAAACTAATACATTCATCCACCACTCACCTTTTAGTATTTTAGTTAACTATAAAGCTATGAGCCCAAACTGGAAAACTCAATAATGTTTTCACTCCAAGCTAATTCACTTGTATCATCATATAGATCTGAACTCAACTCAGCATCTACATATTTTGATGTCTTTGATTTTTTAATAACTATAGTCACCAATATTCTTTGGCTAGCATTAGTATTAAACCATTATTACCTCACATGATAACCATTTCTGATGCTTACACAAATTGTTAACACAGCAACAACTTTCTTCATATAATATTGCAACCTAATGCAAATCATAGTAATCAATGAATGCTTGAAGGTTAGTACATCTTAATCCCTATATAGTGCCTATTCATCCAATATCTCCAGATTAGTTTCTAAATATGGCTTTTAGCAATGAGGAGCCTTGGATCTGAAAGCCCTGCACCTTGATCTTTGGATCTAATCCATCCCTCCTGCTGTCACCTTTTATATTTTTTATTTACAATAAAGGTGTGAGCTAAAACTGAAAAATACAATAATGTTTTCAATCCAAGTTAATTTGCTTGTATAGTCATATTTTGATGTCTTTGGTTTTTTTAATAACCAGTCATCAACATCCTTTGGCTAGAATTGGCATTAAACCATTATAACATCATATGACTATCATTTCTTATACTTACACAATCTATTATCATAGTAGCAACTTTCTCTATACAAGGCACCTCACTGAAGAGAATCATAAACTAGAAACTAATGTGGGGATATGGGACAAATTGGCACTAGATAGGAATTTTGATGTAATTAACCTTCTAGCATCCATTGATTAATATGGCTTGAATATTGTATAAAGAAGGTTGCTACTGTGTTAATAGATTGTGTAAGCATAAGAAATGGTAATCATGTGATATTATAGGGGTTAATACCTTTCTGAGTCAATGGATGTTGGTAACTATGGTTATTAAAAATACAAAAACACCAAAATATATAGCTATTAAACAGGTGTCAAATTTGTATGACTATACAATACTGAAAACATTAGTTTTCAGTTTCGATTCATAGTGAAATAGTTAACTGAAAAGGTAAAATATGGCTGCTGAAGGAATGCAGTAGATCCAAAAATCTAGGTGCAGTAGTCTCAGATCCAAAGCTCCTCAATGAAACCCATAAGTTAGATACTAGTCTGGGGATAAAGATTTTGAAATACTAACTTTCTAGGATTCATTATTACTATGGTTTGCATTATGTGGCAATGTTGTATGGAGAAAGTTGCTACTGTGTTAATAGGTTGTTTAAGCATAAGAAATGGTGATCATGTAAAATTCTTATACAATAAAAAATCAAAATATATTAACATTGGGTAAAAGGATAAATGCACTAATGATTACAGAATTTATAATAATACCAGATGTACCCAGCCTTTTAAAGGTCATCATTTTTTTAATTGATTGCTTTAAGAAATTTTTTTTGAAGATTCAGTGTAAATTAAACAAAAGATTTTAATATTAAATAATGTACCAGTCAGTCTTCAATGACAGGCACAAAGATGGCTGCAAGCATAGTTGCAGCCCAAACAAATGTACATATTATAATAAAAGGAGTGGTCTGTGCAGGCATATTTTCTCTGTTGCTTACCCACATAATATATTGTAAATAAATAAGGTGAATGGTGATAATATGCTTATAAATAAATGAATGCAGACACATGTAAATATGTATTTTGCTGTTTAATAAATGTTATATATTTTTTTATTTCTGATATGAATAAATATGGTAGGGGATTAAAGAAATTATCGCAGGAAACTGAAATGTATTTTCAAGTAACCCAGCTGTAAACATGTTTTATTTTGATTTTTTATTTTATTTTAGATTGTCAAACGTATTATTTTTTCTGTTACATGTTGAATATTTTTTTTTGGAAAACTTAAAAACAATTTTTATGTGACAACACGTATACAGTTTAAGTTTTATAAATGTTTTTTAGAACTTAATTTTCATGCCCACAGGCAAGCCAATGACCTCTTTCTTTTATTGTATAATATTTTTAAACAAAAAAATGTAGAAATTGTGTCAGTGGTCATTTGGCTTGACACCTACACAATATTATTCAATTAAATAAATGTGATTTTATTTTATTGTTTAAAGAAATCAAGGGATTAGAATTTAAATGGTCTGAGAAATTCTTAAATTAATTAAGAGATAAAGTTATCGTAAGACAAATTTTTTAAAAAGATAGCTAAAAATGAATCCATTGTTTGGACTTAAATAATTAAAAACAGATTAATAATTTAATTAAAACAGAAATGTAAAAGCAATAACTCATGAAGGGGATGAGAGAATACACCCTGTAATGGGGGGAGGGATATATAAATGCTGGTCGGGTGAAATTGGGGACACGGACATTCACACTCTCACTCTTACTCTTTTGGTTAGCAGTATAGTTTTCAGAGAGTACTGACTGAAAAGCAGAATTATTAATGTAAGAAATGGAAGAGTTATTAATTACTGAACATATTTTGAAAGGTGCAGACCAAAAAATATAAGAATTATTGACTAAGAAAAAAAAATCAAATGAAATTATTATTATGAAATACATTTCCTGATAAGTATTAACCGAGAGAAGAAAGAATACTGTGACAGTCAGATGATGTATGTTGGTTTAAGCCAGTTCAAATACTAGGCGAAAGTACCTTGAAGCCACCCATATGCGAGATATTAAATCAAGAATACTATGACCTCTGCCCATTCTCGAGGCTAACTACGAACCAACAACATTATCTGAGCCATACATAAATTAATTTTCATCCGGCCAAGCTTAGCATCAGCGGTAGAGACATGGACGGGAACACCTACAGAGCAAAATGGTTAAATGTGCATAAAAGTACTATGAAAAATGTGTTTTGCATGCCTGGATCATTGGTAAAGCAAAATGAAGCATTAAAATAAAATTAGAAAAACTCAAGCTTTTTAGTTAAATAATATATTTAATTAACAACTTTAAAATGTTAGTAATGTACTAATGGCCTCCGCTATTCCCCTGAATTAATGAAAAACTAATTAGACAATCAAAAC
This sequence comes from Epiperipatus broadwayi, assembly GCA_028023455.1. Taxonomy (NCBI): domain Eukaryota; kingdom Metazoa; phylum Onychophora; class Udeonychophora; order Euonychophora; family Peripatidae; genus Epiperipatus; species Epiperipatus broadwayi. The sequence continues at coordinate 2,564 of JAQFVV010000004.1, read as the reverse complement.
AGATTAAACAATATATTTTTGCGGTCTAAATCTTTTCTTCCCAATTCTAATAAAATTGTCAACTCGAATCTCGTCGATAAAGTACACTAAAAAAATCTTTTGCAACGCATTTTCTATTGCTTTGTGTGAACTACAGACAGTTTAAAATTATTTAAAACGTATATAGCTAAATCAGATATATGTAATAAGCTACTGGCAGACAAAAGAGGCGTTATCGAGGAGATCAAGTTGGCAAACAAAGGAAACTTACTCGTATTTATTTTACAAACATTGAATTTGGAAAGATATTTTAATGAAAAATTAACTTTTAAACTTAACCGCAATGGAATACGAAATATTTATACATGTTAGTAATGAAGAATAGCGAAGGAAAAAGGGTTAAATATATATAGTTAGATGATCACGCAATATATATATATATCTCTAAGACTAGTCTAATAAAAATGGTTACATAACAAATATAATTAAATACAACAATTCAAAATGTAATTCAATGAAGCAATTAAGAAAGGTATGAATAAAAAAGGGGTAGAAAGTAAATAGTTCAAAGGAGGAAAGATATGATTACCATCCTGGTTCCTTGGTCATGTTTTCTACGGCGTTTGTGGCTTGATCCGTCCATCGATAGGTATTTGTCCGGACAAGGAAAATGGAAATAAGTAGCATGCTTTAACAAAAAGTCCTATAGACACGGCACAGAGTTCAGATTATATGGGGTGGATACTACGGCATTTTGATGGTATTTAGGAACCTCGGCGATAGTCAAAGCTATTTGCCTAGCCAAGCATAGTAGAATCCATCAAATTCATATGACTTTTAGCTTGTAGCATGTTCAAACTTCTCCATGATTTTGAAGACAATTGAATAACTTTTGGAGCAAAATGGAAACGAGAAGCAAAATCTGGGAGATTCAAAGCACAGGAAAAATCTGCATGAATTCTCTACAGAGAAATCTCAGCAAGCCAAAAGCAAAATCTGAAAGAGTTCTCCCCAAGAGAGATCTGAATCGAAATCTCATAAGGGAAATCTGAATGCCAAGTCTTTTGTTCACTCTCCTATTTATACATTTTTTTGTAAGCTACCCCCTATTGTTTGTATGATCTTAGATCTTGATAAGCCCACCCACACTCCTTTGTTTCAAGGTAACATTTTCTAAAAATAACTTTTACTTTTTTCTTCTAAATTTTTTTCTTTAAAGTTTGAATTTTATTAATTAAAAAAGAAAGAGAAAGCCATCTTTAATTTGCCTTGAATGGGCTAACTAATTACAAGCATACATTCTTTTAGAAAATATTGGCGGGCTTATCTCAAAATAAATCATATGCCATATTTTAACAAGATTTTAACAAAAAAAAATATATTATTTCTTTTAAGAATATAAGCATTTTATTTCAGCAGAATTTTGCATTAACTCGTATATATACGCTTGACGTATATATATTATAACGTTTTCCGTTTGGTTAGGCCTCTACACGCTAATATAAATTGCACGCAAGTTGATCAAGCTATGTCAAAAAGAAGAGGGTTGTATTTCGATTTCTATTATAAACATAGCTATATTTCCTGATCAACTCGGCCTTGTAATTGTTGAGAATTATGCTAATGACGAAAATCAGTTTTTAATTTATTTGAAAGGGGCCAGAGTTCTGCAAGAACCCACTGAACCGTCACATAGCAAATGGCAAACAAAAAAGAAAAATACTTTTAAACTAATAGGTATTGCATCATACCGTAACGAGAATTATTTTTTTAAGATTATTATTCCTGGGCTTATTCAAACATATTGGCAAAGGTAAATTATGTTTTTAAATCTTATTAAACTACTAATAGATTTAATAATAAAAAATAATAACTATTATTAATAACACACAAATGAAAATTGTTATTAGAAATATTTTTATTCTAATAGATAAAAAATGTTTAAAGGAAATTATTAATCAAATAAATTGGAGAGAACCCATTTAATTCGGACGCGAATCAATTAAAAAAAAAAACAATTTTACAATTACAGTTCACTTCCAAATTTCTTCTAGAATGTTCTTTAAAAAAATGAATGTCTCTTGTACAAGAAAATTAATGTCTCTATCGGGATTGTTTAAACATACTTTTAGAAATTGTTTGAAAACGTTTAATTTGGTCACAATCAGGAGTAATGAAGTATAACTTACCGGTAAGTTTTGTGAATTCACGAACGTTGTAGATAACTATGCATAGTTTTTCGGGGTTGAATTGAGCTCACGGCCTTTGTTTATTAGTTGATCTTGGTGCTGGTTCCATATGTTAGTCACGTAAGCTTCTCTGGTGTCCATCGGTAATGATGTCAGCTAAAGCTCCGGTCTACTCTCGTATGAATAACTTTTTCATCGTAGAGTGGTCTGGATTCTTTAATCCAAAACCAACCAAAAGAATATCAGCTAAACCAAGATGTTCCTCCAACCGAATCCCTCCTTTTTATACTAGAGGTCCAGTTTTCAGACTTCTGCACATGCTAATATCATGGCGTTTTGTGTTTATAATCTTATACAGTCTATATCATTTTTCAATTACTAAGTTCTCATTTTTTT